>PITA01006795.1:0-96785 GCA_004023965.1 Spilogale gracilis
ATGACCTGAGCTGAAGGCAGTCGCTTAACCAACTGAGCCACCCAGGCGCCCCTGAATTATTTTCTTAATTTTATTTTCAGATTGTTCTTTGGTATTGTATAGAAATAAAAATGATTTTTTTCGGGGCGCCTGGGTGGCTCAGTTGTTAAGCGACTGCCTTCGGCTCAGGTCATGATCCCGGAGACCCGGGATCGAGTCCCACATCCGGCTCCCTGCTCGGCGGGAAGCCTGCTTCTCCCTCTCTCACTCCCCCTGCTTGTGTTCCCTCTCTGGCTGTGTTTCTCTCTGTCAAATAAATAAAATCTAAAAAAAAAAAAAATGATTTTTTTTCTAGTACACTGACCTTGTACTCTGAACTTTTATGAACTTATTACATCTAAGAGTTTTTTAGTGGTTTCCATAGGATCCTCTACATACAAGATCTTTATTTCTTCAACACTTTTGAAAGATAATTTCATTAGATACAGAATTCCAGGTTAATAGTTTTTTTTCTCTCAACACTTTAAATATTTCAGTCCACTTTCTTCTTGCTTGCATGATCTCTGAAGAGAAGTGCTATGTAATTCTTACCTTAGCTCTTTTATATGTAAGTTTCTTTCCCCCACTCTGGCTTCTTTCAAAATTTTTTCTTTATCCTTGATTTTCTGTAGTTTGAATATGATATGCCTAAGTATCATTTTGGGGCATTTATCCTGCTCCGTGTTCTCTGAGCTTCCTGGTTCTATGGTTTGGTGTCTGATATTACATGGGGAAGTTTTCAGTCATTACCACTTGAAATATTTCTTCTATTCTTTTTCCTCTTTCTTCTCCTCTGACATTCCCATATATTTAATGTAAATTTAATATAATGTACATTTTTAATGAGGTATATCTTAAAGAAAAGCACATAACTCAAAAATGCACAGCTTGGTCAATTTTCACAAAGTTGTGTGTAATCAGCACCTAAATCAAGAAAGAGAACTTTACCAACCCAGTAGAAGAGCCTTGTGATCCTTTCCAGTTACTATCCACTGCCCCCTAAGGGTAACCACTATCTTAACTCAACGTGGTAGATTTTTGTTGTTGTTCTTATACTTTATATTAATGAAATCATCCAGTATGAAGTCTTTTGTACCTGTCCCTCTACATTCAGTATTATCTTCGTGAGATTCTTTCCTGTTGGGTACAGCATTCGTCCATTCTTTTTCAGTGTGGTGTAGTATTCCATTGTGCGAACATACAACAATTTGTTTATCCCACTCAACTGCTGATGGACATTTGGGGCAATTACAAATACCGCTGCCCTGAACATTATATAGGTGTCTTTTTGGCACACATATATAAATTTCTGTTAAGCTTATACTCAGAAATGAAATCGCTGAGATTCTACTCATAATTATTATCTGTCTTTCCTGGCTAGAAAGTAAATTCCATGTCTGTTTTCTTCACTGTCATGTCCCAACACATTGTAGGCCTTCACTGAATAACTGCTGATCGGAAAAAAAAAAAAAATACAAGCATGAAGGAACTACTTGGTGAGGAAGATATTGTCGATTTTTAAGAGAAGTAGCCGAGACTGAGATCACAAGGTCAGAATCCCATCTCAAGCCTGTCTAACTGAGGAGAGTTCTTGACGCTTCTCTACCGGGTCCTGGGTGCTCCAAAGACGTACCGCGAGGTAAGACGCAGGGTCCGCGGCCGGGTGTCTTTCTCCACGGGGCCGGCGTGGTCACCAGCTGCCCAGTCCTGGGTTCGGGACTCTGCTCCTGGCGCGCGGGCTTCGGGCGGGAAGAAGCTCACAGTGGGCGGCGAGGGCCGGGAGCCGGGATCCCTCGCCCACCTGCTCACGCTCGGGGCGCCGCGTCCCAGGAGCCACCGCCAAAGCCCGGCGGGCTGGGCGCGCCAAGGGCAGCTGCGGGCGGGAGCTGGGCCAGATCGGGGGAACCTGCCCCGCCCAGCTCCCGCGTGGCCCCAGCTGCAAGTCCCGGGCGCCCGCTTATAAAAGGCTGGCTATGGCGGGTCTCACGCCTGGGACTGGGCGCTCTTCAGGGCTTCGGAAGGATGGCTCCCCGCGCCTGCCCAGAGAGGACGCCGAGCCGCCGGCCCCGCCCTGGGCTCCACTCCGGGTCAGCAGACCCCGCGACGCCCCCCCTCCCCCGGGACCGCGCCCTGGCGGGTGCCGTGGAACAAGGGAAGCCCTCTGCCGGCCGCCCACCTGCAACGGGCCCTGGATCGCGAGGCGCGCCTGTGGCGGGGAGGCCAACCCCAGGTAGCGGACCCAGCGGCGGGGCCTCCCGGGAGCACGTTCACCCCCTTCCCCGCGCGCTCACCTGGCCCGGCCGGGTTCCACCCGCGCCGGCGCCCAGGTGAGCCCACCCAGGGTGCCGGGACCTGCGCCAGGTGCAGGCCGGGTGGGAGGGACGAGGCGGGAATCAGAGAGCACTCTCGGTGAGGGGTAAAGCCATCTCAATCCCTGAGCCGCCAGGCGACAGACAAGCACTTAGGCCCAACGCAACTTGAGGTGCAGGGACTGCTCACAGCCCCTGCAGTCACCTTCAGCTGACCCTAAGCCACGGGCGGGCGGACCGAGACAGGCCACGCACGACCTTCCCTAACCCTTCTCTCTGGTAGGTCGAGGTCTGCCCCAACGTCTGCGACCTCGTGTTGTGGCTCCTGGAGCTTAGGAATATTTTGGACTTCTCCCAGACCATTTTTAACCTGGCTCTCACTACCTCCTGCCGCCTTCTGGTTTCATTAAAGGGAGGGAGACCTGTGAGGATGGTAATGGAGTGGGAGAGGAAACCAACCTCTGCTATCCCAGATGCTCAGAGGCTCGTAAACTAAGGGGCTTGCTCGAAATGGTAGAACTCCAACAGTAATCTCTTTACATCGCACTCCCCTGCCTTTCTGGCCCGGTGTCCTGTGGCCTTCTGCGATAGGGTGTGCTTGTCTGGACTGGCCCAGTGCAGCCTGAGGCCAGGATGGTACTCTGTGTTCCCCGAGATGGTGCTGTATTTCCCACCATCATTCATTCCCCTAACAAAGGACTATTGACTAGTCCCTCCCAGTTCGGAAATCAGGAGTATATTCACTGGTCAAATCTAAAAATGGCACTAACTTGTGGAGGAATACAGTCTCTTTTTGAATAAAGGAAAAAATGTCATTTCCTAAAGAAACCTACCAATGCTTTACCATTTGTTTCTGGCATTCACAATCTGCTCAAACGTGATTATTCCTTACTACAGATAAGAGAGTGAATACTCCAATGTGCCATGATTACTTCCTTGAGACTTCCTGCCAAAGTTAAAGAAGAGGTAGGCATCCGTTGCAGTCTGCCCTGAGCTGCTTTTGAGATAGAGTGTAATATGGGAGCACCCAGACTTCCTGAAAAGTCTGTGTCCTTAGGAATGTTGGACTTGTTGTAAAATTCATTAACTTCCTGGGATCTCTGCTGTCCCTTCTTTAGCCTCATTGCACCCCAGGACCCCACAAATGGACACTTAGAACAGCTGAATTCTCCTTGTCCAGCAGACCCAGAGGCCTGACCTCCTGGCAGATGGACCTTACCTCCTTGGTTGATGTCCGATTCTGCCTCCCAAGGAACAGAAGCTGCTTCTGTTGACCTAGGAAAAAGGCTTCCAAAACCACGTGGGCTCATGTCCACCCCTAGAAACTATACGGAAGAAATCTGTTTGAGATTTCTGTGTAAATGAGATTCTGTGTAAATGAAGCTGGCCCTCAGGGACTCCAGGGCCTCCTCTGAGAGGGGCAGGAGTGCTTCAGGCTTGTGCAAGGGCTTCAGGCTTGCTTAGACTTCGCAGTTTCACTGTGGTTTCTGTTCAGAAGATTCTCTCCCAATACCCTTCCCAGAACCCCCACCTTCGCTCTCCACAACCTGTCCCCCTTTGGAGATAGTGAAGTCTCTGTCATTTCCACAGGGTCTCCTTGGCTGAGCTCAGGGTCTGAGGGGTCAGAAAAAAGAAAAAAAAAAAAAAGCTTGTGTATCCAGTTCCAAACCTTCCATAAAAATGCTTTGAGCCCTTGTTCTTTAGAATATATTGTGCTGCCCAAAGTTGCTTCTGTGCAACTAAAAATCAAGTAAATGACCCTTAAAAGAAGCATTTGTGGAAGCTATGGTAATACTTTGTTTACCTAAAATAGGAAAATAGTCTTTGAAACACCTGTACTTGAATAAGTACTCATAGACAAGCCTTACTAGTCCTTCTGGGAAAAAGTCAACGTTTTTCTAGAAATGAGCTGCCTCACGTCAAGGTTGAAGGAAATGCGGTTATATCTATGGTGTTGCCAAAACCATGGGAGGTTTTGTGAGAGAGCCTGTCTGGTGTAGATCAGGAGGCTCAAAGGCATACTTTTTCTCTCTGGGACAAGTAATCACGGTAGGAATCAGGCACAGGAATGACAGGAACAAAAACCATAGGTAGCTTGGTGTAGCTGAATAGGGGACACAGCATAGCCCCAGCCTCAAAAGTGCCTTTGGGTATGAGCTGGAGTGCATTTGGGGATCAAGACCTGTCAGCTGTACTGTACACCTGAGATTAATATAAGACTATATGTTAACTCTATTGGAAGGAAAATAAAAACCTGTCTGCAAGGGGTGAGCATGCGACACTTGCTGCCCATTGTCATAACCACCTGGGGACTTGAAACACTGCCAAGATCTGACTTGGTTTTTCTGTGGCATTTTCTGTGGCAGGTCACCGGAAGACAACTCCACTAGGGTCATGGGTGCCCAGTTCCCATGGATAAGAAAACAAGTTACCATGACATGATACAGGGCTTTGGCCTCTTTATTTTCTTTTTACAGTTACTTCCACACATAAAAGACTTCTTAAAGCACTATGGCTCTGGCTATACCCCGAATGAGCTGCTGAGGATGGAGATGGCTATCTTGGACAAACTGCACGGGGACCTCTGTATTGCGACGCCACTGGACTTCTTGACCATAGTGAGTACGAGGAGCTGGCAGGATCCACCCTAGACTCATCTGGACCTTTGGAATAGCTATTCACAACATACGATGGCCAAGCAGAGGCGGGCACACGCCCTTGCGCATGCACCACGGGGAGGTGACCCATAAGGATCACGACATATGTAAGAGTGAAAATGTATCTTAAATCCAACACAGTTCCACCAGACTCCCACTTCTAGAAGACATTAAATTAACTATATAAAGATTTTTAGACGGCACTCTTGTGGTGAGTTTCTCTTTTAAATACACACTGCAAAAATATTTAGCTTTCCATTCTATGAATACTGTACATAAAAAGCTGTCTGCTTTTGCTACACTTTACACACATTCACTTAGCTGTCTTTATTCACCTACACACAATCCTTATTGAGGCTTTAGACCATATTGATCTGGCACTTAAAAAATGTCATATTAGTTAGTATTTTTTAGTTAGGGAATGATGGTCATCCGTAAGGATCTGATTCTGTTAGTAAGGCAAAATTATGCAACGTGGAAATGTCATGGGGTTTTGGTCTGTTATGAAGCATGAAGATTAAATCACTAAGGGCTGTTTCGTTATGAAAACTGGCCCCTGTTGCCAAGTTGCAGTTTCTTCTCATGTCAAACGGATACAAGTAACTTTTCTGCTATCTTAATCTTGAATGGTATGCTTCTGTTTTTCAGAATGGAAACATAGTCATCTAGGTACTCTAAACTCATAATGACCATATCACGAAGCAGATTGTCTTTTTGCTCCAAGGGTGAAGCTCAGCTTGGCCACAGAATGAATGTTAAGCCTCAAGTCCCTTGGGGGGCCATGGATGGGAATGAAAAGGGTGGGGCAACATTTGATGTTCCCTGACAGAAATTGAAATTGTTTGCACTTTTGGTCATTTATCTATGAAAGGTCGGGGGGGGTTGTGTTCTAACATTAAAAACCACGGTCTCTGGTTCCACGCCCTGGTGGTCATGGGCCGGCCCCACGTGGTGGAGCTGCTGCCTCAGAGGAATCCTTCCCTCCACGTCGCGTCCCTGACCAGGCAGCTGCAGCACTGTATGGCGGGCCACCAGCTGCTGCAGTTCAAGGGTTCCACACTCGCCTTGGTCATCATCACCTTAGAGCTGGAGAGGCTCATGCCCGACTGCTGTACTCCTATATCTGATCTGCTAAAGAAAGCACAGGTAGACATCAACTTTGCCCCAACCAGGCTCTCCGCTTTGCCCCTTTAGCTGACGCACTCTGCCCCCAAAATGGTACACATCACCTTTCTTGGCCCTTGTGGGCTCCAGAAGATGCACTGGCCACAGTGACTCCGTGAAGAGTCTAAGGGCTAGGCTTTGCACACTTGGCATGCCCTCTGGATGAGTACAGGGCCTGTGTTTCCTTTACTGGACCAATTGGTGCTTTTCTCTGACAGTAAGAAGAGCTGTGTCTCAGTGGCAGCCCTTGTAGTCAAGAGGATGGGGTGAGGTCAGGGGGACGTGCACAGCTCAGGAGGAGGCAGCCCTGAGCATGATACGGGAGAGATGAAATTTCAGACCCCTCACCCTTCATAGGACTATATGGTACCAGGCACTGGGGTACCATAAGGCAGGCATGGAAGGGTCAGAATCTCTGAGGATGGACAGGGTAAGATGGAATGCAGAGTTAGACTAATGACAGCTTTACTGAGGTCAGCGGTGGATGTCCCTGAGATGGTGGGGTTAATGCTTTTAGGTTGAGCAGTTAGACCTTCCTGAAATTGCTGTATGCTAACATTTTAGCACTCAAAATTTGACTTAGAATATAAAATGGTTCTGCCTCAAAGATGACCACTCTATTTTAATTACAGGTCAGTACTGGGCAGTTGAGCCACTGCAAGGGACTGGTAAAGCAGCATTTGAGAAGTGTGTAGTCTTCCTCCTGCTCAGACCACCTTCCATTCCACTTCCCAGCCTCTATGCTCCCAACCCATAGTATCCTTTAGAGCATAATGGCAACCCTTTCTCGCTGGGACTCCTCCAAATTCTAGGCTTTATGGATCCTGTGACAAGGAGGGAAGAAGGCACTGAAAGCAACTGAGAAAAAGTTCCTGAATCTTTAGAAGGCAATAAAGAGAAAAAAAGGCAGGTCAGGGTCACTGGTGGGAAGGGTAGTCTGAAAATCAAGACCCTACTGTCTCCTCTCTCATGGGTCTAAGACTAGGGTGAAGGAATGAAGAGTCACACTGCAGCTTGGTTTTCCTTCTGCAGCAAGGGCTTGGTAGGGGCCCCTCAGGGAGCTGGAGTCAAACCAATGGTGGGCTTTGCTCGGGTCCGAGGGGCCAGGCTGGTTCTGACCGACCAGTTCTCGCTGCTTCACTCACAGGAGCTGGCCAGGCTCTTCCAGCTTCCCCGGTTTATACCAAGCACAAACCTAGCACTTCAAGTCCCAGTGACTGTGCCCATCACTGCAGAAACGGGACCATTTCTCCAGGTGCATTTCCCCTGACTTGGTCCTGACTTAGGTCTTCTCTTACAAAAAATTGGATCATAAAGGATGCTTTCTTTAATGGATAGTAATTTGATCAAGCTTAAAACATGTTTTCTCCTTTGTTACTCTTAAAGTAGTCTATTAGCTCAATTAGAGGGATTTTGTGCTAAAGAATGATCTTAGCTGCTGACTCCCAAAGGAGGAAACACAGCTCTGAGAGCTTTGGGTTAAGATGAGCAGGTTCTGAGGCTGAGCCTGCCCCAGCCACGGTGCTGCTAGGAGTGAGGGAGAAGCCAGCTGTCTGACACAGTGACACCACACAGCCATTCCCTAGGCAGCCATCTCCGCCAGCTGGAGTCGTGTCAGTAGTGGTGAGGATAGGAATGTCTGAGCCACGTATTTACCAGTGATTTGTGAAGTCTTTCCACCCTGAGCAGTTTTTTGTAGAAGTGCTAAGCCACGGGGCCTGCTAGTAGGTGCAGAGTGGTCAGAGACCAGTTAAACTAGACTAGTGTCTGCGCAAATCTCTACCTTTTCTCCACACAAATTTGCTTGTTGGAGCTTTTGTAAAAATAAACTTGAATTCCCTTCAGCCTTGTCAGAATCTTATTTTCAAGTTATCAGATACCATGGGTGTAGACTTGAAAGTCCAGTATACCTGGAATATCATCTCCTGGGTCCCAGCAACAACCGTCTACAGTCCGGCAGACATGGGGAGGCTAAGGGGCAGCAAGCTGCTCGGGGCAACTCCCGCTGGGGGCCATGACTGCCCTCCACCTCCTTCCTGGCACAGAGAGTGGCACCAGCGGGGGAAATACAGGTTCTCCCTGAGGGCTTCCCCCACCTAAGGCTGTCTCTGACTGAAGAATGGCAAAGTCTCTTAATCACATAGCTCTGGGTATAAACTGGGTCCTCAGAGCTAATCCCTCAATCAGAGCACATGAGAGGAAGGAGAAGGCAGGCCTCTGAGCCCTGTACTGGGATAAGGGCTACAACCCTGTTGCTCCACCTTTCAGGAAGCCATATTCCTCTTGTGTGGGAAAGCAAACGTGTGCATTGCCAAAGTACCACCTGTGAGTTTAAGAAAAGTTGTTATGCTGTTCACACATGCTTGGGACTCCAGGTCCCATCCTGCTCTCCTTTTTTCTTCAGGAACTCCTTTCCCACCTCAGATCCGAGATTGGGGATCACTGTGGTGGGGAAAAGAGTCACACGGTTTGTCTTGATCTTCTCCCCATCTCCAGAAGGGCAGGGGCTGGTGAGGGACTGTGGCTGCAGAAAATGGAGCTGTGTGGAGACTCAGGCAGATGGGCTGAGAGCAGGTAGGTGAGCAGCATGGGCCTTTTTAATTCTTCTCCAACTACTACTTCCCCCAAGTGAGTTGAGTGAGCTGAGTTGTACAGTGCTGTTCCTCCACCGACGAGGCCTTTCTCCCCCCTGGTTTCCTAGAGAGCCTTAGTCCTCCAACGCTCCGTAAAGACTTTGCTTCCCTGCTACCTCCCTCCCTCTAGGCAGAGTTGAGCGGTACTTTCATTCACGACCTCTGCACACAGGTCTCCTTGCTGGGCTACCAGCTCCCTGGTCTTAGTCTCCCCATCCTCATTTTGGTCCACCCAGAGATTAATTGAGTGCCCAACAGAGAAAGCCAACAAGTGGATCTACGAGCTTGTCATCGCTTCCCTCAGCCACCAGTCTGCCCTTCCTCAACCAACTATTCACCCAAAAGGGCATCCCACCTCTACAAAACCGTCTCAGGTCCACCAACCCACACTGCCAAACTGCATGCTTGAATTTTGGCTACATTTTCACTGTTCTTCTGTCATCCCATTGAGTTTCCATGGAGGAGCTATAGCATAGGAATTAAGGATGCAAACTACCAACATTCAAATCCCAATTCCCCGAGTTACTAGCTGTGTGACCTTGAGTAGTTACTTTACCTCTCTGTGCCTTACCTATGAAATGGGGAAAGCGTACCTAATCATAGGATTATTATGGGAATGAAAAGAATTAATGCACACAATGAGACTCAGAGCAATGGCTGATAGAGAACAAGAACTCAAATGTTAGTAGTCCCATGTCAAGCCTATTCCACAAGGATGTAAATTCTGAAAAGGCAGTGTTTGCCCTCTCCTGGTCCTGTACAGAAGATGCCTGGACCATGGGCTATGTCTTCTCTTCTCTAACTTTTTCCTCCATCCCCCACCCCTTCCAGAGCCTTTCACAGATGCCCAGAGCAGGAGTCACTATTAAAACATAGCTCCTACAGAAACTGATCAACCCCACAAAGTTCACAGAAAAGACAAGCTGTATTTTACCAGAGTTGTAGCAGATTAATAGGCTAGGAAACGTGTTAAATCAGAAAAGCTATTGCCCAAAAAAGACACCACAAAAACTCAAAATAAATGCAAAATTTAATGGGGAAAAAAAAGAGTACAAAGTGAATGGAAAAAGAACAAAAACAGTCAATGTATGAAGGAATAAATGAATTAACAAGTGAAGCAGTTTTAGATAAGCTTGTCAACATAACAGAGGCGCAAGCCGCACTTCCTTCGGGCCTCTTGCCCAGTAATACGAGCCCCACTTAACAAGCGCCAACACACAGACACACAGAAACATGTACGCGGTCAGTCTGCACAGCTGTAAGCCACCTGAACTCAGGTTACCGATCACCAGGGTGCCGTACATCCCGGTGTGTCTGAGATCATGCCAGCTTACACCTGTGGATCTGGCATGATTCTTAACAGGACCTCCTTTTACTCTGCAAAGTCTTAGTTTGGACAATAAATTACATGATTCTACTCCAAACCAACTTGGCTTATGAAAGACATGATAGTAAATGCCAGAGTAACTCCACAGACAGCCCTAATAAAGCTAAAAAATGATTCTGAAAAGAGGTGGGCACATGAGATCCTGCAGACAGGGCTCACCTCCTGGGCCGGGGAGCTTGTTAAATAATGGCACACTATTTAAGCTCACCTTGTGCACCCAGGACTAATTTGGTCTCAGCTACAGATGATAAACTTCCAAACACAAGCAGCAAAGACAGAGAAGTGCAGTGAGGCTCCCTAAAGCCAATGGGACCTTGTGGGAGCATCTCAGACCCCAGAAAATTTAACAGTGACAAGTCCCCCCAGAGATGCTGGGAAGTCCTGTACCTGCAGGCGGGTAGCCAGCCACAATCCCAGCATTCCAGTGCACCTGTGGTGTAGCCCACAGGCTGGGGTGGATAGGCAGCAGAATATGTCCACTCCAGTGTTCCCAAATTGGCCCTTAACCAGGAGTCTCCATTTCTTACAGACCCAGTGAATCTACTGGGTCACTGAGTCTGATCTTCAGAAATATGTTAGCTGACGGAGGCTATTTTAAAGGTCACACTTCAATCCAACTGAAGATGCTCTCAGACATACAATCCCCCTAAAGCCAAGTCACCTGCGGCTCACACAGGCCTTAGGTAGAGACCGATTTGCCTTTTGAACGGCCACACTGAAGCCCCTTAAAATCTGGATCCACCCCTGGTCACAGCAGGACACTTGGAAGAGTTTCACTCCGGGCATCCATAAAACCTGCTCTGCTCCTGGTAAGAAGGAAAAGGCTGCCTTTTTCCTGCTGTGCGGCTATGGACACACAAAGCTCACTCCTCCTCCCCCCACTCTGAATGGAGCCCCATCTCAGAAGCATAGCATGAAGCCAGGACTTGGTCCTGGAAATGAGTAAAGCGGGCCAAGACAGAAAGGGGTAAACAGTGATGGGAAGGAAGATGGAGGACAAGGAAAAACAAATGACCAATCCTACAATAAATTAGTGCAGCTTCCCAAGGCTTCTGACTACGGAGTGCTCTAGACTGTGAACTCCTTGAGGGCAGGGCTGCAGGTTATCCTGGTGGCCTGTGCCCAGCACAGTGCCCGATCCACAACAAATGAGATCCTTCCTTTGAGCTACTCATTTTTCACTCCTATTTTACCATGCCATATCCTCAGCCCTGACACCTCACTGGCTCGCAAGCCAACAGGAACAGAGAAGAATCGATGCTGCTAGTACTTTCTTAATGATCCCCCGAAGAATGCAGTGGAGAGGGGAAAGCTCCCTTGCTGGCAGGGCTTCCTGAAATTGTCCACACACATCAGACACCTTCATCTCTTTTCCTTGTGACTCAGCCAGGAAAACAGAAAACAATGACTTTGAGATAAAAGCCTTTTCCCAACTGAGTCCTCTGTCCTGGGAACATGCAGGATTGGCCTGGGGGTCTTAGTCGGAGTCAGACATGTAACACACACATGAGTTGGTCCCTGTTCACAGGTAGCACCTCTGGAGCACACAGACAATGGCTTTGGGCTGCTGTTCCATTTACATTCGCGTTAAAAATACTGGACGTGGTCTTCGTGACCCACTTTCATCCGTAAAGAAATTCCCAACACTGTCATTGCAGGACGTTTATTGCCCCCCTCTCCCTAAGTATTATAGGGATGCTTTATACATAAGAAAGGTTTAGAGATATTTTTAGTCCTTAAAAATCAGGGAATCTGGGTTATTTATGAAAATAACGGGAGAGGGTATTATCTGTCTTCACGCTTGTGCCAAAAAAAATTTAGAAGTATCCTAAAAGTTATCATTGAAATGAAGCTCCAGGTTAGAAAAATTAAAATGAAGGGGAACCAGGTGAATTTTGCAGCATGGATATACCAGACCACGCAGCCACACCTAGGGCGCCGCGTCAGTTGCCATCTTGACGCTGAACAATTAGGCCAAGCACCGCCGGCTGGGGCCTTCGCGAGAGTGGCACATAACTGCTCCGTCAAGGAATAGTGACACTGTAAATGGAAGACCAGCCACTGGCTCTGAAAAAAATAAACCTCGTCAGTTTTGGACTCCAGCATTCATGGCTTTGACGTGTTTGCATAGAGAGGGGCGGCCCGCCAGGCCTGGGGCGGCCAGCGGGCGGGGGAAGGGACAAAGCAAGGCTGTAAACACTGGAGTCTGCACCGGCTCCCAGTCCGTCCTCACACCACGTTATGGGAGAAGAAGGGTCACAAGGTGTAACTCAAGCAACTTAACACATGAAAGTCTAAAGTCCGCTCTTGACATGTAAGTCTGTGCGTGCGTTAACTGAAAAATAAAAATAAAACAAACAAAACAAAAACAGACACATTAAAAGATACGCAGACGACCAAATCAAACAGAAACAAAAGACAGCAAATTGGACGCTGGGAAAGGGCACTCAGTTTGGCATTTGTGATGAGCAAAGCAGAGAATTCGCTTCAGTTTATGGCATCCCAGGCTGAGGGTCAAGATCTGATTGGGAAGTAATTTTGCAAAAATGGATTAAAATTTGAAGACCACATATAACCCACCAAAGCAATTCAACTACATGGTCATGAAAAGCAAACCCCCACCACACCACCTCCAATGCACTCCCTGACCAGGACAGGAGGAAGGAGTGCTCCTAGCCACCTTACCTAGCCCATTCCTGGCCCCCGCAAGGCCAGCATGGGAGTAGAGGGTCATTCCCGGGGGCCAAACTGACTGAAGCTTTCTGGCATGTCCAGCAAGCAGAGAATATTTTCCTCCCAGACCCGGGTCACACGGGAAAACCAGGGAGACCTGACACTGGGGACAGATGCCCACCTTGAGGGCTGTGCCGGTACCTGTGTAGGTGGCCTGCACTCCACCCCCTGGCCCTGACCTGGCCACAGGTCTTTGTCTTCAGTTTCTGAGGGGTTTCTCCATAACTTATTTCCTAGCAGACTCTACCTGCCTTTTCTGAAACCAGATGGCCTGGGCCCCATAGACAGGGAGCAGGGCAAAGTCTCGTTAGGCACCAACACCTGGTAAATGGACCCACAAATCCCTTTCCAGGAGAAACCAGATTTCTGAGCCACTCACTTAAAACCTGCATGGATGGGGCACCTGGGTAGCTCACTTGGGTAAGCATCTGCCTTTGGCTCAGGTCATGATCGCAGAGACCCAGGATTGAGCCCCACATCGGGCTCCCTGCTTGGCAGGAAGCCTGCTTCTCCCTCTCTCACTCCCCCTGCTTGTGTTCCCTCTCTAGCTGTGTTTCTTTCTGTTAAATAAATAAATAAAATCTTAAAAAAAAAAAAAACAAACAACCCACATGGATTCCAATTCACAGAATCCCCAGGCTCACCAAGCCAATAGCTGGACATGGGGCCAGGGCTAGAAACAAATGTAAAGCAGACAGAAAATTCACACTGAGGAGGGGAATGTGGGGCTAGTGTCCTCCCTGAGGATAGGCAGGGGATCATCTCTGCCAGCAGTGCCAACAATATGGGGTGGGGTGTGGGGATTGGGGAGCACCAGTAAGCAGGGTGACTGAGATCATAGAAACAGGAGGGTCTGTCCCAAAGCAGAGGACAGGCCTTAGGCATAAGAACTAGCATTCAATCCCTAAATGTCTGGCTTTGTCCCCCTGGCCTCCCCCAGGGAGCAGCTCATAAAGTTTCTTTTCCTTAGATGTGTCTATGCCTCTGTGCTTGTGTGTCCTAGGGGCTGTGTATGTTGATAGATACGTAGGTGAGTCTGTGCGTGTGATGGGGCTGGAGTGACAGTAAGACAGACAGACCCTGACCCTGTTGGTGTAGGTTTGGTGCATGGGTGGGCGCATGTTGGGGAAGGGGCGTGCAGTGCTGGGTATGGGGGGAGAGTGCTAAGGCCACAAAACAGCATTGCAAAGCTTCCTGTGCGCTGCATGGTCTTAACTACAGGGCAAGGAAAGGAGGGCCTGGACACAAACATTCCCAAACATTCCAAGTAGAAATGGGGGTCTAAGGAGCCCAAGGATGACAAAAATGGAATCACCTGCTTAGTTCCTCGGTTGACAAGAGAAAGAGGGTACATGACACAGGCTAGGGGCAGGGGGAAGCAGGGATGGACAAGATCCTACAGTGTGAAATGGTATGGGACACTGAATGAAGTGAGGTGGAAGAGAGAGACCCCAGGAGCCAGGGTGTCTAACTCTAGCTGGGAGTGTGGAAAGAGCCTCAGGGGGAAAAAAGCCAAGGAGAAATGACTCAGAGTTGCCCCCACCTGGCCAAGAGATTGACTGCAGTCCTGGAGGCTGGGAAAAAGTCTCCTTGCCCTCCCCAGTCCTTCTCTCTCCCTGAGCTCTAACTTGAAGGCAGCTGTCTATGGCGCAGTATCCCCACACCCCCTACAGGGATCTGCTGTCCTTCCTTCCACCAGACGGTGAGCATACTGCCCAAGGGGTCAGTGCTGCCGGGGCTCAAGTGTCCACTGCCCTCCATCAGCTCCTGCCAGCCAATGTGGGTCCCACATCTGTTCTCTCAAGAGACTGAGGGGGATGCACCACAGCTGCCCAAGCAGAAGCCACAGGAGCTTCTAGGATCTGGAAATGCTGACATTCCCAGGCCCTGCCCCTCTCCAAGCCTGAAAGACCTTCCCTGAGACCTCTACACCCTCTCAGGGGCCACACCCTGCCTCTCTGGCCCAGTTTTCACCACCCCAGCTCTGAAGGGTTCCAGAAGGGGAGAGTAGGTGAGAAAAGAGAGAGAAGAAGAGATAACGAAGAGGGAAAGTTGGGGGGAGGTAGCAAGGGGTTACTTGTGTAAGACAGAGTACACGAACACCTAGCATCCTGAGATATCTAGCTCACCAGTGAGAGGGAAAGAAAGGTGGGCAAGAATGAGGTGGGATCGCAGGTGGGAAGGAGAGAAAACAGTGAACAGGCGTGCATGGGCAAGAACCAAAGGAGCCAAGAGTAGGACAGAGTGGATGTCCAGAGGGAAAAAGAGCCCACGTGGACAGGGGCCCACCACCTACTTCTTCTTGTCCTTGTCCTTCCTCAGAGGCTGCTGGGAGGTGGCATGCAAGGCCTGGGACTGCAGAGCCTCCACCGCGGCCTTCCGGCGGTTGAAGGCATTGGTCTCCTCCTCCAGTTCCCGGCGCTTCTCCTCCACTTTGCGCTTCTCCTCCTGGTGGACCCGCTTGAGGTGCTCAAACTTCTCGTGGAGCTGGGAGCAGAAGTGGGGGAGCTCAGGCTTCGTGTGGATGCCGCCAGGCCCCGCCCCACCCTCACCAGGCCTCGCCACAAACCCGAGCCCGCACACACCTCCCTCTCCTTCTCCTTCAGCTCCAGCTCTGTCTCCTTCACTTTGTTGACAAACACCTGCCTCATCTCTTCCTCCTTCCTCTGCAGCTCACTCAGGAACTCCTTGCGCTTGGCCTCGTACGTCTCCTGCAGGCTGCAGAGACCCAGAGAGAGGAGGCCAAGGCTAGGACAGCAGCGGGCTGGGGTGGGGCAGAGCCAGAGAAGGGGGATCACATGGGTACAGGGTGGGGGAAAGGCAATGTTCGGGTCCCCACAGCCTCTCTCCCTGGCTCATGAGACCCCAGGCACAGATGCCAGCATGGCCGCACAGACACACTCACTCCTGGCGTGGGCTGTCACCTGAAGGGCTGGCTGTCGCCGTCACTGTCCTGGAAACCCATCTCCTCCAGCTTGCAGCGCCGGTAGAGCTCGTAGTGCCGGCTGTGGGTCTGCTCACGGAGGTCCTCCATGTTCACTCTGATCAGCATCTCCCGCAGCTTCACAAAGTCGCAGTGGTTCTCATTCTCCACTGAAAGGACACGGCATCTGGGCCATCAGGTGGGCACACAGACGGCCACCGGGAGGAAAGGACACAGGACAGAGGTTGAAGTGTTACAGGCAGGCTCCGGAGGTGGGACAGGCAAGGGACGGTCCCAGGGAGGACACAGGACAGAGACTGCGGGTAGCCAGGAAGGACAAGACATCACATCTGGGCCCCTGAGAACAGATGTGCTCTCCTTACCACACTTACCCTGCACCACGCCCCAAGGGTACTGCCGCGCTCGGACCAGCTTGTTCCCCACCTTCACCTCCTCGGTACTGCCCACCACGGCGAAGGGCAGGTGTGCCTGGAAAGGAGCCCAAGGATGGCTGAGTGCTGGGCTGACAGACTAGTGGTCAGACCCTGTCCTGGGCTCCAGGGAGAGGTGGCCAGACCTGAACAAGGCCTGGCCAGGGGTCATTCCCTGGCTCTCTCATTTTTTTTTTCTTTTCTTCTTCTTTTTTTTTTTTTAAAATTATTTGTTTATTTACTTATTTGACAGAGAGAAACACAGCTAGAGAGGGAACATAAGCAGGGGGAGTGAGAGAGGGAGAAGCAGGCTTCCCGCAGAGCAGGGAGCCCAATGCAGGGACTCCAGGATCATGATCTGAGCTAAAGGCAGACGCTTAAGGACTGAGCCACCCAGGTACCCCATTTCCTAGCTTTTTGGAGAAGTACTTTTGAGCCTCCAAGTAGGAGAGTAGGCTGAACCTGTACCCCCTCTTCCTCATGTTTCAGCCTTTGGGATCCCCAGGGGCCAAGAGAGGCTCCCTCATGGGACCTGCAAACCTGGCTTTCTTCCAAGCTCCCAAGCCCTGGCATCTGGCCTGCTTACTCCTCCAGGTTTCAGTTCCTGCCCAAAATCCTTGTCTTGTGAAACTGAAACTCAGGGAAGACCCAGCACCAGCCCAATACCCAATTTCTCCTGTCTCCTGGCCATAGGACATAGGGCCGGCTGGCTCCCAGATGCCCATCAGTCTTTCCTGGAGAAGCTAAGGCTGGAATCTTGGGAAACCGAGTCTCTAGGGCTATGTGTCACAAATCCGTGCTGGCTCCAAGCCCTCTGGCCCCAAGGCCAGTGCCCAATGCTCACATTCATGACTGCATTAATCTCGGCAACAGCCTCGTCATCAGTGGGAAACTGGTAGATCTGAACTCCATTGCTGACCAGCTCGCCCATGATCTTGATCTTGAACTTGTGGAGCTCACTCTTGGAAATGGTGTCAGCCTTGGCAATGATGGGAATAATGTTCACCTGCCAGGATCAGGGGAGAGGGCAGCTGGTTAATTCTCCCTGACAGTGGACAGCCCTGCCCAGGCCACATCCCTGGGCAAAAGTACAGGAGGCCAGAGAGATGGAGCTGCTCCCATGGGTAGTTCTGGCCCGAACCCAGCCCCTAGGGCCTTTCTAATGGATGGTAACAATCACCTATGGTCCTTCATATATTCCTGGTTCCCCCAAACCATCATTCAGCCCCCAGATTAGTCCTCTGGGCAAACCCAGC
Source organism: Spilogale gracilis (assembly GCA_004023965.1). Taxonomy (NCBI): domain Eukaryota; kingdom Metazoa; phylum Chordata; class Mammalia; order Carnivora; family Mephitidae; genus Spilogale; species Spilogale gracilis. Next base: position 17,512 of record PITA01006795.1, read on the forward strand.
TTTGACCTGAGAATAAAAATCAGTTCAGCTAAAAGGAAAGGGCTCAGACCCAGGCCCAGGAGACAGAGCTCTAGACAAAGAGCCCAGAGTGAGGGGAGCCCCCTGGAGCAGGAGGGACAAATGCAAGAGAAGATAGAGAACCAACCCATGGGCCTATCTGCAGGCCCCTAAGCAGCAGAGCCCCTGACAGGGACCATAGTGGGCAGTCACACTGCAACCCCCAACTCAGGGAAGGACTATGAAGCCCAGGAAACAAGTCAGGGGGTTGGGGCACATACCTTGCTGTCTAGCTTCTTCATGGTCACCAGATCCAGGGACTTGAGGGAGTGCCCTGTGGGTGTGATGAAATAGAGGCAGACGTGGATCCTCGTGTCATGGTAGTCAAAGAGGGAACGGCGAATCTTCAGCTCCTCCTGAAGGTAGTTTTCAAACTGCGCGTCGATGTAGTCAACTATGGGCCTGTAACTACAGAGAACTCCATCACCCAGGAGGCAGGCACTGGGCTGCCCACCAGCCTTCCCTCTGTGAGGACAAGCAGCTTCTGCCTGGGCGTCCCTGTGTGGGAACAGGTGGCCGACCCTGTCTCCTAATCTCCAAAGGGGTCCTCAGGACTCAAGTATTCCCCGAGACGCCTACTTCCGGCCCCCATGAGGTGTAAAGCTGGCTGATTTATATGGGGGCATCTTGGAATGAAGAGTTCTAGGGCACAGCATTAGAACCAAGGCCGCCATGGGGACTGGGGGAGTGGGGGAGGGAAAGAAGACGAGGGATGAGCCTTGGCAGGGCTGCCTTTCCCGCCTCTTGCCTCTCATCCTTATTGATCTGATCCCCAAAGCCCACAGCATCCACAATGGTCAGCTTGAGGTGCACATTGCTCTCTTGGAGGTCATAGGTCTGAGGCCGCAGGCGCACACACTCCTCATGATGACTGGCTTCCTCGGTCTCAAAGGTCGTGTTGAAGAGCGTGTTCATCAGTGTGGACTTGCCGATGCCAGTCTCCCCTGGGGAGCAAGGAGTGGAGGAGAGGGGATGTCAAAGGCTGGAGCTGGGGCTATCCCTGGCTGCTGGCTAGGACAGGTGGGGCTCAGGCATCGTCAGCCTCCAAAAAAGAAAGAGTAGAAGGCCCTAACTCCTACCCTCACTGTCCCCATCCCCAGAAGCCATCCCTTCTTGGGGGCATCACATATAACATGTGGAAGCAAGGGCCAGAAGGCTGACTCGGACATAAGTCATGGCTATGTAGGCAGCTGTGAGATCCGCTGGACAGGAGCCTCTGCTGGCTTCAGTGGGACCAGTCACCTGCTTGGCACACCATCTTTCCTGGGCCCAGGCTGGTCATGCACACAGCAGAGCCAGGGTGTGAAGTCACCAGTAGCCTCCTGATCCACCTAGCTTTATCCAGCTCATGATGGGCTGCTCCCCAAGGCGCCCCCACAGCCCAGGAGATGCCAGGGCACTTTGTGCCTTCTGGGAGCCCGAGGCCTTGAGGCACATGGAACCCCCCAGAGCCTCCCTGTCCGGGGTTCTATTGTTCAGACACGTGCTGGAGCTCTTACTACATGATACTATAGTAGAACAGGAGGCTTGTTTACCACAGTGTCCTTGACACACAGTAGAAACGACAGTAAATGTTTTTAACACAAACACAGAAATCTATACCTCCATGATAAACACTGAGTTTACAAAGCACATTCACATGTCTAATTTTGCTCACTCTTCAAATGAGTCAGGCCCCCCTAGTTCTGTCCTTGACCCTGGCAAAGACACCAGCCAAAGCCTCACCCTGACCCCAAAGACCCTCCCTGCCTGGGAAGTCCCTGGTAGGTCAGCAGGAGGACAGGGCAGCAGTGCCCTATCTCCCGGATGGCTCCTGTCCCCGCCCCTCCCATCTGAAGCCACCCCTGGCCAGACCATGACACATACCCACACAGAGGATGTTAAAGCTGAAGCCCTGTGTGACCGACTTGCTGACCAGCTGGTCCGGGAGGCTGTCGAAGCCGACATGGCCCCCAAGGGAGAGGCTCCGAGGCTCCGGCTCTGCATTCTGCCAACAGAGAAACGGAGCAAGGCAGTGAGCCCACTGGAGAGCGGGGGCCACGTGGGGAGAGGCCAAACTGCAGTGACAAAACCCCACCCTCACCCCGTCAGGATTCTCAGCAAATCTCAGGACCCTCTGTGAGCGCACCAGAGCTCCAACTCCAGGAACAACTTCCAGAGAGGAAGCCCAGTGCCCCAGGGTGCCTGATTCCATCTCAGGAAAGGGCTTTCACTCCTGCTCTCTGCCTGGGCTGGCAAGCAATGCCTGTGCCAGGGGCGTCTCCTGGCACAGAGGGTCCGGGGAACCATCTAACCTAGTTGCGACCCCTGAGGGTCCACCTGCCCTCCTGCTCAAGAGGAAGCTCCAGACGGTCCCCAGATTTTAAATAAAGATTTCAAGAGGCCAAGACTGGGTAGCATGTATGTTCCCGTGGCTCCCTCCCAGACCTCAGACACTCCAGCTGAAAAGTAGGACTCAGGCAGAGATAGGTCTGGCCTAATCCCTTCACACTAGTTCTCTGTCAGAGCCCTCCCCCGCCACCAGTGGGCCAGGCTCACAGTTCTCTACCTGCACCCCTTGCTCCCCACGCACCCAAGCATAGAGTGCACAAATGGGCCCTGCTAACAGGCCGGTGCTCCCTCACACCCACCAGGGGCTAGCCTCTGAAGCACTGTGACTGAGGCTTCATGCCTCCTGCCTCAGCGGTGCTCTCTAGGGACTCCGAGGCTCTGGTTCCTGCCACCCTCCCACACCGACTCCAGCCCTGGTTGTTTAGACAGAGGATTCTGGATGAGACTATGGAGGCCTGGCCCCAGGAGAGAGACAGACAGCAGGTCCTGAGTGAGCTGGCGCTACTGGAGCTGGCCCACAGCACTATAAAAAGAAACCACCAGGACCCAAAGCAGAGGGTCAAAGTCAGACTCCAATTTGTGTGGATAACTTCTCCACTTCCCTGGGAATGGGGATAATAAAATGCTGTCCTCCAAGGGAAGGTTCCCAGGCTCAGCCTTCTAGTTTTAGCTGCTGTGAGGGCAGGCCTCGGACAGCTGCATGTTTTGGCAGAAACACGTCTGCTCTGTTCTCGAGCCCCTCGGCCCTGGCTGCCCACTAGAAAGACCAAGGCCAGGGAAAGGCAAAGGTTGTGAGTCCCATCCTGCCATCCTGCCCACAGCTCCAGAGGGGAGGAAACGGGCCCAAAGAAGGCAGCCCTGGGAGCTATTCGTCAGTAGGACAGTGGCAGATCTCATGCCAATGTGGACACCAGACGTGGGCCCTGGCTGTCAGCCCTCCTATGGAGTGAACTGCTCAGCACCTGAGCCTTCCCTGACTTCTTAATAGCCATTGCTTGTTGCCTCAGCCCGAACCCCTCTAACCATTCTCTCCTCCCAATCACAGCCCTCTGGCACAAACACTCAACCATCCCTCCTTGACTACTGGTGCCCGTCTCTCTCTCCTCACCCCCGACCCTGGCTCAGTCACTGTGGCCTTGCACTGCTGACCTCCAGGTGTGTGTGGTGGCCGCCTAGACTCTATGTGAACCCTCTGCGCCCTTGTACCATCTCCTCCAACAAGGTGCTTTGACACCTGCTCTCTGATAACCCTATTCTTACAGCTGACCCTTTCCCCATCTCCTCTATCCCCAGGGAATCACGTTACCACCTCCCCACTCGAGCCCAGGTTCCTCCCAGGACTGCAAACATAACCCAACAGAGAGGCCCCAAAGGCAGCCTCCTTTCCCTGGTGCCCACAACAGAAATAGTAAAGGGAGCATAGGATGTCCTGGGTCAGATCCAAACCCCAGCATGGCATTCGAGGCCCTTCACAGCCAGAGGCCTTCTTCACAGATTTGGCCAGTTTAACTCTGAATTCATCCTTCCAACCGGTCCCTTTTTCCAGGCCATACAGTAATTTCTCCCTTTTCCCTGGCACCTGTTCCAACCCGGCCCTACATACTTATATTCCACACCCCTCCCTTGGCTGGGACCCCATTTCCTTTCACTATGCATTGTCCTTTTTTTATGCATCCTGGTTTTCCAACTCTTCTGTAAGTTCCTCGAGGCTGGCTGCAGGCTGGGGGAGGTCGGGCTCTCCGCTCTTCCCACCCTCCCACCAGTATGCCCAGCACACCACACAATGCCACCATTTATAAGCCACTGAACGCCACCTTCAACTACCGCAGCACGGGGGCCATCTGCCTGCCTCACACAGAGCTGCACTGTGCAGTCTCGGTTCCACCTGCTCATCACCGCTTCAGGATCAAATGGAGGACAGAACAATTAGTCTAGAGCAGTTTTCTCTTCAAGCAAGACAGAAAATCTCCAAAATTTACAGTGTGCTGTGCTTGCAGAGAAGGTTGTGTGTTTATTCATCCTCTTCTTCCAAGGGTGACACAGTCGGGATGCCATCCAGCACCCTGTAGCCTGCCGCCAAAATCCACTGATCAGCTGCGTCTGCAAACCACGTGCACGCACTGGGCCACAGAGGGCCTGCATGGGAACAGAGGCCATCCCCACTCTCTCACAGTTCCAGGCTCCTAAGGCTGAGAGCAGCACGAGGGTGTGGGGGCCTCATGGAAGGGCACCTATCCTCGCTCAGCTAGCCCAGCTGCTCGCACCCACACAACTCCCAGGCGCTCTCTGGAAAAGTGTGTGGAGTCCAGGGAGATGCTTGTCTCCAGACTGTTGCCCAGGCTGCACCCTGCTACTCCAGGGACCACAGACCTGGGGCAGTCAATGCCTCCTCAGGAGCCTCAGGGCCCACGAGTGTCGATCTCCAAGGTGTGTGTGCACACACTCATCCACACACACAGAAGAGGGGCCATGGGTCCTGAGGACAGACTAGTGTTCCCTGGTCTCGGGAAACTGATCTGACTTCCTGAATCTCCTGCACTATGACTCCCACGAATGCCAACCTCTCTGTCTTATATTTGGCATCAACAACAGGGGATCCACTCACTCCCAGGTACCTGAATGGGGTGTCTCTGCTGACCCAGCCTCGGAGGAGCCAGCAGCCCCCGAAGCATCATCGGCATGTCTCAGCTAACACAACTCCGAAAGAAACTTCACATTTCCTGATGGCTACCCCCTGCAGTTTGCAGGTAAGGCCTCAGCTCCCCCTGTAAGGGTGGGTCCTCATAGCCCTGAGTCAATCAGCATGACCCCATGACCAGCTCAGGGACCGGCAAGTCACCCAGACTGAACCTGAGCGACCATCTTGCAACCATGAGGGGAGCCAGCATCAGGCTGCAGTCCACTCAGAAGATGGCAGTGCCAGGAACACCACGGAAGAGAGAAAGCCAGTTTCCGCTCTACCTGTGGGCTTCTCCCTTGACCTCTGGCCACACCTGCCCTTTACTGCCTCAGCTGGTTGAATGGACTTACCCAGTACTCGCAACTGAGCAGTACTCCTGACTGCTAGGGTTGCCACAGTGATGTTCTGAATACAGAGGAAGAGAGAGAGAGAGCAAGGAAAGTAAGGACAGGAAGCACAGAGACTGCAAAGTAAAATGTTTCAGTGTTTGCAGCCAAAGAAAGGAAGAAATGTCAAATGATGACCCAGCACCTCACCGAGGACGGCTCTGTGTGAACTAAGCCAAGTGGCTTACAGGCTCCTACATAGTCCCTCCCACCCTGTGTGGCAGACACCACTACTATCCCCATTTTACAGGTAAAGAAACTGAGGTGCATAGACGCTTAGAGAACAAATTGGGGCAGAGCCACGAATTGAGAGTAGCCAAGCCCTGGCCCCAAACCCTCTGGCCATACTGCCTCCCCTGTTCTCACAAGGCTCCCGACACCTTCCTTCAGTCACTCAGCACGTGCACACGGGCCCATCTGCTGCATGTGCTAGGCACCGGGATGGCTGCCAAGGAAAAAATGAGGACACCGGATCCTAGACCTCAGAGACTCAGTCGAATGCAGTTTAAATTCAAAGAGCTAGAGAGTCCAGGCAGATAACGTCAATGGGTGAAGAGGAAAACGTAGAGTCATAACAAGGACAACACTACCCAATGGCTATTGAGGGCTTATGGCATACAGCTCTGAGTGTCATTTTGTCCACGCATCAGCCCTATGAGACAGGAACGCTGGGGAACTGCAGAGCCTGTGCTCGGTCCCACAACCACCATGGTGCTGCAACTCCAGCCAAGTGTGGGAATGTGGGCCCGGTGCTGCCAAATCCAACGATTTTTCAAGAGAATCCACACATCTAGATTTTTACATGCAATCCCCTAATTTTTAAAGGTTGGCCACCAATACAAATTGAGAATGCCATGGGGCCCAACACAACCTGTCTGGGGGTTGCACCCGATCCGTGGCCTAACAATCCCCAACACCGTGTCTGGTAGGAGAGTGAGCTGGAAGGACAACACACCCTTGTCTCCACTCTTGAGGGCGCGGACACTGGCGGGAGAGAGCTCCACAAGAGGAGCCTGCAGCTAGACAACTCAGCTCAGACCCTGGTGAGGAGCGGACCAAGCTTCTGGCCCCTGGGGTGCTGGTTCAGGGGGTCGAATTGTCCTCAAAGCTCCAGAGCACAGCGTTGCAGCTCTGAGCTCTGCACACACAATGGCCAACTCCACAGGGCCATTATCCCCTCTCTAATCACTAACAAGCTTCTGGCTCCTGAGCCAGGCCCCAGGCTTCTGTATCATCATTTCTTTGGCACATCAACGTCAACAATCAAAAGAACAACTGCGCAGGCCGGCCGTGTTCCTCCATGCCCAGCCATCCAGAACAAAGTAGAGAATGGCATTCTGTAGTGCAGCCCAGTGGATAACTAGGACGTCGTTTTCCTGACCAGGAAATGCTCTGTCTGAACTTTCTGGAGCAGCCCTAATTGCCGAGCAAAAGGAGCTACTCCTTTCACCAAGGAGAAAGGTCAGTTTTGGGGAGAAACCATGTCTGATAGCTTGGCCACACAAAAACATGGTTTTATCCTAAAGGAATTAGAAATCTACTGAATGGGGCGCCTGGGTGGCTCAGTGGGTTAAAGCCTCCGCCTTCGGCTCAGGTCATGATCTCAGGGTCCTGGGATCGAGGCCCGCATTGGGCTCTCTGCTCTGCGGGGAGCCTGCTTCCTCCTCTCCCTCTCCCTACTTGTGATCTTTCTCTCTGTCAAATAAATAAATAAAAAATCTTAAAAAAAAAAAAAAAAAAAAAAAAGAAAGAAATCTACTGAATGTCTGAACCAACAGAGCCAAAGAAGGTGTGGGTGAATAGAGAACCCTGAGGTCAAATGTCCCAAACAAGATTGGTCACTGGGATGAAAGGAGAAATGGTACGCCAATGTACAGGTATTTGGCTCCTGAATCCTAGACTAAGAGCAACTCCCCACGCCAAGCCTTCCAAAGACATCTCTGGGGCCTTGGTCTTCAGACCACTCTTTTCCCCTAGGCTCCCAGGCCTAGAGCCCATTAGCACAAGCACCTGCCAGGAAAACAGGAAGCCCACTCCCCAGGAGAATCCCAGGCCTAGGGAAGCCCTATTAATGCTGAGCAATGGACCCAGGAGTCATTGCCCCACTGAGAGTCTTCTCCACCCATGTTCCTAGCACAAACTACCCTACCCCCAGCTCCAGCTACTCTGAGTAGCCTGGGCCTTAAATAGCCAGAGCAGAGGCCGCTGGCCAGAACTCGTGGTCATAGCACAACTGTCCTTGAGTCTGAGAGGAATCCTAGGAATTTTCCCAGGAAAGGCTTAGGCTCACATCCCAGGAATCCATAGCAAGTCTCAATGCCCAGGTCAAAGGTTACGGGAAATAACCAAAGGGATATGTGCAGGAGGGAGCAGGGGAAAATGTTGCTCTCCTGGGCCAGGAGGAAAGGGCAGAGGCAGGATTCACCCATCCATAATCAAGAAAGAACCTGTGAACAAAAGTGTCTCTCTCCTAACATAGCAACAAAAAGCCCAAAAACCTGGGGAGAAGACACAAGCAGGGATGAACCTGCACGGTACCAGCGTGATGACCATGATGGCAACATAGCAGCTAGGTCCCAGGAGGAGGCCACCATCACTCTTGAAAGGTCAGTCATTCCCTCCTCCCTCCAGGGAAATGAAAGGACTTTAAGAGCAAAATTACCCCCAGGGCCTAAGGCCACCCCACACCCCTTCCCCTATACTCCATTCTCTCTGCTTCTGTGTCTCACCACCAGACACTTTCCTCCCTTTTCACGTACACAGAAAACCAGGGCTGCCATTTAGCAATGTAGGATAGCTTGTTTCATACTTCCCCTGTCAAAATAAAGTTTCTAAGAAGCCAAGCGCAGTTACTAGTCTCTAGGTCCAACCAGCTTGCCCCACGCCTAGGACACAACACTTTCTTGGGCTTTGTGGTGCTTTCTGAGAAGGAGTCGTCCTTTCCACCATGGAGCACTTGAGAAAGACACTCTGGGCCTCAGAAGATACTGAAAACCCGTGTGTTCATACTTTTCCACTTGGCTCAGAGACTCCGGCAACAGCCCTCTCTGCTTTGCAGCAGGGAAAGGCATGAGCAGACTGTACATTACTGGAAGGAAACAGAGTGTGTTCCACAATGAATGAGATTCTACCCTTGGAAAGGGGGATGGGGGCAGTAAAGGTGACCCTCCCCTTCTCCAATCCCAGGATGGATGCTGGCGCTGGGAAGGGGTGGAGAACTGCAAGGGCTCCAACAGGGGCCAGTGGAGGCTCAGGGGTGCAGTATTATAATTCTGCTGCTTGCCCCATTGACCCCAGTCCCAGGCAAAGCATCAGATTCGCACCCTGGCCCCACAATCAGGTCTGGGATATGGACTTGGATTCATACACAAAGCCTCTCTGGAACCCTGGGCCCCAAGGGGCCCAAGTTCAGGAGGCCCCCAAAGAGTAGCCAGCACCTGCGATCTGAAACAGGTCTTTATTCCCTCCTCCCCTGGCTTTATCCCTCTAACATAGCTTCCAGAATAGGGATCAAGAACTCCCTAGAAGTCATGCATCCTGAGGAGGAGCATATCTAATTTCTCCCAAGACCACTCAGGGCCATTAAAATAAAGATACAACCGAGACGCCCCTTGCCTTATCTTCCACCACCTCTTCCCAGCCATAGTTCCTCACGTAAGTCCTGAGGATACAGACAGTTCCAGCAAAGAACACTCCGACTCTAGCACGATGGCATGCTGCCCTTGGAAAATCTCCCTTCCCCAGCCAGATGTGTCTCCTTCCTTCCTGCCTGCACAGTTCTATGTCTGGCTGTCTGAGAAAGCTTGTGCCCTGGGGGCCATGCCTGGGGATCCCAAGACCCAAGCTGGCAGCACAGGGGCAGAAAGGCTGGAGAGGCTGCAGGGGACACATAGCGGCTGGCCAGCCCTCAAGCCCTATGCTCTGTCATCCTGCAGCTGCTTTCTTCTGGTCCTGGACCCAAGCCACAGAGGCATTCATGGTAGTTAATGCCCCAAATATGTACCTCTACCTCGCCCATCTTAGGGCCCAAAACTCAGAGGGCTTCACGCTCTTTGTCATCTCAAGGGTTGCTCCTCAGGCCTAAACTTTCCAATGACCAGCGTCTGCAGCCTCACCCAAGTGCAGGCTGCCGGTGTCAACATCCTGATGGGCACAAAACATCCAGAGCCCTCCCTGACATCCAAAGTCAGGCCTAGGGTCCCAACCTCCATCCATTCTTCCATCCTGTTGGCACTGAAATTAGGCTGTCTTGTTACCTTCTCCCTTCCTACCCTCGTCAGTCTCTTATCATGTGTTCCCTTGGATCACCAGTGCCTTCCCACCAACCTCCCCACTCTAACCCATTCCAAACAAGATTCCAGGCAGACCTTTCTAAAGTTGGCTGCCATAGCAAGTCACGATGCCCACGAGGGAGGCGGGGCAGAGCTGCAGCCTTGCAGGTGGTGCTCATTCATGACCTCTCAATACCACCAGGCACTGAGAGCTTCACAGATGTCCCTTGCTGAGCTCTCGCCTCTCTCTCTCAGAATGCCTCAGGAAGAAGGTTCCTGGCCATTTTTATAGGACAAGAAGATGCCACTCCATGACAGAGCCCTGTTGCACGAGAGAGTGCCCTCCCACACACCCCTTCCCACCAGTTTTTGCTTTAGGGAGGGAATAGGCACTCCCTGGATAGCCTGCTTCTTGGGGAAGTGTCAAGATTACAGGAGTGACAACGGAAGTGACAGATGGTGCTCGGGATAAAGCGGAGATGGTATGTGTGTGTGTGGGGGTGACTGGCTGGGAGGAATGCCAGGTGTGAGGCTGCCATGCTGCATGCTTCTCCCCTTTCCCCCTCATAGCTATACTCTCTCCTCAGCTCTAAAGCATCCCTCACCTTAGGGTTTGAACCCTGCCCCATGAGATTCTGACAGAAGAAACACAGGAGATGGCCCTGGGGGCAGGAAACTCTGGGACCCAGGAAGGAGTGGAGTGGGGGGGTGGGGGTTCCTAGTAAGGAGGAGGAGCACAGCGAGAGTGCACAGGTGTCTGGCTGCTCATGGAAGACAAAAGACACCAGAAATTCCCCTGAGGGCTGTCCCAGACATGCATATCCAGGAGATGTCAACCCAAACCCCACCACCGACCTAGGGTTGAGCAGAACCTAGTCCAGATGTAAAGGCTACCAAGCCTGTTTACATCATGCTATGTGGGTAACAGGAACCCAGCACATACTGACCTCTAGGTACAACTCTGTATATTCATCTAAGCTCCAGGATGGGAAAGTTCCCAGGCAAGCTGGGTTGGGCTGACCACTAAGCCAGCCTAAGGAGTCCATCCAAATCATAGCCTTATGGCCAATGATTAACACCAAAGTCAACCCTGAGGCTAGAGAGACACCTAACCATATCTTTAAACATGCAATTAACCTTCCACAAACTCTTTCAAGAATATTAGTATGGTTGTGCCCATTTTATAGCAAGATAGAAAAAGAAATTATTTTCCCAGGATGACCAGCCAGGAGAGGAGAATGGAGTCCAGACTCCTAAATTTAGGCCAAACCCCACCCAAGGTCTCCACCCAAATTCAACCCCTTGCAAGTCCAAGAGGCTGACGGGTCAGAGCATGGAGGGTGTGGAAGGCAGCCCTCTAGCCAGCTTAACTTGGCAGTTACCAAGCCCCTGAGCTCAGGCTCTATGACCATACCTGAGTCAGTCCCCTCTCTGTGCCTTGCCCCACCAAGGAGATAATACCCCAGATCCTCACAGAAATGCCAACATGGGAATCTGAGGGTAAGGGCATTGTCCCCCCACCTCCTGGCAGTGCTCTCAGGCCTCTCAGCTCAAGGTCTGAGGACCATCTCTGGGCATGCAGTGACAGGAGTCCCAGGGAGGGTACCGTGTAATGGAGCAAACTCCTTCTCCACTGCCTTCTTACACAGAGGGCCAGCGTCTACATCCACTCGAACACTAGGTATCCCGCATCACTATTTGAATCCATAGCATGTGCCAGACACTGCTCTACGTACCTCACCTGGATTCTCCTACTGAATCCACCCAATAACGCTATGAGGAAGGTAACATTTTTATCCCAATACACAAAGAACACTGAGGGGTTAACTAACATGCTCAAGGTCACGTGGCCATAAGTAGTAGTCTAGGATTCATATCGGGCAGTCTAATTCTGGTTACTCTACATACCGTTCCCACCAGCAAGACCAATTGTTAGAACAACCTCTGGGCACAGACAAGACTCAGACATAACTTTTTCTGGTCAGCTGGGCACAGAAAATGTACATAGACACGCATGCACAGATGCGCAAACACTCACGATCTCTTGGCCTCCAGCTAATCAGCAGGTCTCTTAGGATTCAGCAACTGCCCTCCTTGGGTACATAAATTCCAATTTACAGTGCAGGGGTGAGGTAAACCTCTGATTCAGCTCCTCCTGTATTTAAACTTACTTGACTGACACAGAGCCCCCTCAATGGGAATAAAACACCTCATTCTAGAAATTACAAAACCAAAAGCTCCTGCTTCAGTTATGCATATTTTCAAAGTAGACCAACAAATGTATTTTCAGATTAAAGGGTAAATTTACATACATAAATTCAGATGATAGTATTTATAGCATTAATTACATAAGTCCTAGCTCCTTAATTTAGCCCCAGAACCAATTCCTTATCAGTCACATATTCAACATTCTCCCCCGCCCCCCTAACAGCCCCGGGCCCTCCCTTCCCCCTTCCCGCCCGACCGGGCCTCACATGCTGGCAAGAGGACACAGCTCCCTTCACTGTCACAGCCCAGCCTCCCAGACACACCCAGATCGAGCCTTAGACACCAGGGGACAGGCAGGCACAATCCCCAAAAGGCTCCCCTCCCCCAGGTGAATTATAAACATCCTCAGGAAGTTGGCTATTGGTGGGCTCAGCCCCACAGAGACCCCTGGCAGCCCTGCAGAAGGCAAACCCAGAGTGAGGCCCAAACAAACATCCACTTGGCTGTATCTAGAATCGCTGGTTCCCGGGGGGAATCGCTGCCTCAGACCGCGGATCACTGAGGCGGGAACTGCGTGGAATCGCCCCCCAGGATCTGGGCGCTTAGGTGGGGAGTGGGGATGGAAGATGAGTGGAGGGAGAAGGCAAAAAGCAGGCCCAAGGTCTTCAGGATCCAAGTCTGCAACTACCCTGAGCTCATCTGAAGGACTCCCTGGGATCCTTTTGGGTTTCATCCTCACAGGCTGTGCCCATCCAACAGCACCTGCGCGACTAGGAATCTCTCCAGCAGTGCAAAAACACCAAGGGAGATGCGGGGGTCCGGAGGATCCTGAATCACCCCCCCCCCAACTCCGGCTGCTGGGGCCCCAGTCTGTCCTCGCACCTGGCCCGAACCAGGCGGGTATTTATTTGCTCCTTCCCGCGAAGGGGGTCTGCCTCTCGTGCGCCCAAGGGAGGCGCCCCCGCCCGACGCCCTGGGACCCCAGGCTAGCGCTGTGAAGAGCTCGCTCGGGTGTCCCCAAGCCCGGCCGGCGTCGAGGCCGGGCCGCGCGGAGCTGACAGCCCGCCCGGCGCCCCCGGCCAGCTGCAGGGCGGCCCCCTCCCCGCGCCCCGCGCCTCCCGCGCGCGCCACGGCCCAGCAGGGCCCTCACCGAGAAGCGTTCCAGGTCAGTGGCCGCCATGGCGAGCTCCGCACCGGGCGGGCGAGCCGGGGCGAGCACCCGGGCCGCGACGGGGACCAGCCGGCTGCGGGACGCGCTCCGCCCGGGCGGCTGCGGCTGAATGGATCCAATATGGCCACTTCCTGGAAACTCCCCTTGGCGGCGGCGGCGGGAGAAGTCGCGGAGCCGCCCCCGCCCCCGCCCGCGGGACCGGCCTCCCCGCCCGGCCCCGCCACGAGCGCAGCCAGAGCCCGGCTTGGACGGCCGGGGGTCTCCGCTGCGAGGCGGGAGGTGCAAGCTGCGGGGGCTGCTGGGACTTGTAGTCCGCGAGTTGGGGGGCCGGGAGGGTACTGCTTGGGGGGGCCAAGGCTAGATGTGTGTCTCTCCGGGAGGCTGGGGACGAGACCGGGTGGTTGTGATAGGGCCCCGCGCGCTAGGAAGCCACTTTCGTGGAGAAGAGAGTGGGGTTGCTGCGAGTGTCTAGGGGTGTCCCCCACCAAGGCGCCTCCACCCCGTCGGAGCCTGTAAATGCCTTGGGACCACCGGCCAGAGTGTCGACGGGCTACTTGCTGCCCATCGGGGCCACGAAAGGCCGCCTGAGCCTCGTGTGCCGTGCCCTGTGCCCCACCTGATGCTCTAATCGGAGCCAGGGCGGGACCCGGGGCGGGACCCGCGAGTCCGGCCGGGCGGCCTTCCCGGGAAGGGACTAGCCTTCCGCTCCTGCAAGTTGACTCCTTGCGCAAAAGCGCAGGATGCTCATTTCACCTCGACGGTCAAGACACCAGATTGCAAGTTGTCATCACCCTGCTTGCCCCTGGTGCTTGGGGCGACGTCCTAATGGAATCTGGGCCCTGTGCAAAGAGAATGACAGATCTCAATGCATGCACATTCACTCTGCTAACCTCACTATTCAAAACGTGCACAAACCTCAGAAAAACAACACTTCTGCCCAAGCAATGACTTCAGGGAGCTCTGGTACTTTTCCCTAACTAGCAGTACAAAATCTAGCTTCAAATCTAAAACCCTCCTTTTTTCTTACCCTTCCTTCTGCCTTTCTTTTTCTTTGGAAATATGGCAGGATTTGCCTCTTGATCCTCGGCTGGCCTCATCTCAGGTCCTTCCACCCTCCACACCTCTCCCTCATCACTCCCAATATCTTCCTGAGGCAAAAAAACAAAAAACAAACAAACAAAAAAACCTGACTTCTCCTTCCTACTCAGAAACTTGTGCTGACTGGAAGTGCCCAAAGACCATATCTGGACTTGGCACATCTGGATTTAAGAGGATTTACCTGGCTTTCAGGCAGGTAAGTGACCTTCTGCCCTGAAAACAGCTTTCTCCTGTCTTCTCTCCCAGGCCAATTGTAGCTTGTCACTAAAGTGAACTGACTCCACTGGTCCTTTTGGACTCTATTTGTTCACTTTGTTCCTATCATGGTGTTCCATGTGCTATATAGTAGTCAGCCACAAGAAATAGGCAGACAGTGGTGAAATGAGTTGGGCCAATGGCTGACATCCTGGGTTGGAATCCTGCCTCCAATCCCTTGCTAACTTTTTAAACGTATGCAATTAACTGTCTTTTTCCTCATCGTAAAAATAAGAATTAGAGTACTTCTGTCACAAGACTAAATGAGACAAAATAAGTAAAGGACTTGAAACTATACTTGAAACAAAATTCTTAATAAAATCTCTCTCTCGGGACACCTGGGTGACTCAGGGAGTTGAGCATCCGCCTTCGGCTCGGGTCATGATCCCAGAGTCACAAGGATTGAGTCCTGAATCAGGCTCCTGCTCGGCGGGAAGCCTGCTTCTCTCTCTCTCACTCCCCCTGCTTGTGTTCCCTCTCTGACCATGTTTCTCTCTGTCAAATAAATACAATATTTCTTTAAAAATCTCTCTCTATAGAGTATAAAGGCCTTGGGGCACCTGGCTGGATCAATCAGGGGAGCCCAAGATTCCTGATTTCCAAGTTGTGAGTATGAGTCCCACTTTAAAGGTAGAGATTAGTTTGAAATAAAATCCTAGTGGTGCCTGGGTGGTTCAGTCGATTAAGTGTCTGCCTTCAGTTCAGGTCATGATCCCAGGATCCTAGGACTGGGCTCCCTGCTCAATGAGGAGTCCGCTTCTCCCTCTGCCTGCCACTCCCCCTACTTGTGCGCTCGCGCTCTGTCTCTCTCTGTCAAATAAATAAATAAAATCTTTATAAAAATAAAATATTTTTAAAAATAAAAAGGTTGTAAAGGCCTTAATCTCAGAGTAGAGAGACGAACAGACAGACAGACACACAGGGAGAGACAGAGACAGAGATCAATTTTGAATTGACCATCCTAGACCATATCTGCTCTTTCCTTTTTTTCCTCCATAACTGGCAAGAAATCTGCCACAAATGTCATTTTCTGCATTACAACTCTCTGAGATTGGCCCTAAATTCTTTTTCTTTAGAGATTATTTATTTATTTATTTATTTATTTATTTATTTATTTATTTATTTGAGAGAAGGAGAGCCGTGGGGAGAGGCAGAGAGAAAGAGAGAAGCAGAATCCCAGCTGAGCAGCAAGCCTGGTACAGGGCTTGAACCCAGGACCCAGAGATCATGAGCGGAGACTAAGGCAGACACTGAACTGACTAAGCCATGCAGGAGGCCCCTAAATTATCTTTAAAATGATCATTTTTTCCCTAGTTGGGCATGTTTCAAAATGTCTACTTCTAGTATTCCCAGCTGATGGCTATGAGAAGGAAAAACCCAAATTACAGCTGTCTTTCTTCCATTAGGATATGTTCACTTTACTAGGGGAATTTACACCTACTCCCCAAACCCTAAATTTTTTTTCTTTCTTCTTCTTCTTCCTCTTCCCCTTCTGCATCTTCTTCCTCTTCTCTTGTCCTCTCCTCTTCCTCCTCCACCTTCTCACCCTCTCCACTTCCTTCCCCTTCCTTCCAGTTCTACTACTGATCAAAACTACTGAAAGAGTAAGAGTTACCTGTGGGGACACAAAGGTGAACGCAACGATCCTTTCTCCCATGAAACGAAGTGTTATTTCTTCTGGCAGCATTTTCATGTGTTCCTGCTGCATGCAGGAGAAGTTCTTAGATGTTACACACACAGTGATCCCACAGTTAAATAAATAAAATAACTGTCTGTACAAATGCTGAGTTCTACACAGGAAAGAAAAAATGATTTCTGTAGAAGTTCTCAGATCTGGGGCACTTGGGTGGCTCAGTCATTAAGCGTCTGCCTTCAGCTCAGGTCATGATCCTGGAGTCCTGGGATTAAGCCACGCATGGGGCTCCCTGCTCAATGGGAAGCCTGCTCCTCCCTCCTCACTCCCCCTGCTTGTGTTCCCTCTCTAGCTGTGTTTTTCTGTCAGATAAATAAATTAAATCTTTTTTTTTAAAGTTCTCAGATTTTTTTTTTAAGATTTTTATTTATTTGACAGAGACAAACACAGCTAGAGAGGGAACACAAGCAGGGGGAGTGTCTCTCTCTGTCAAATAAATCTGTCACATTTAGATCCATCAGTGATTTGTTTATTCATGTGCCAAGCCAACTGCTTTGTCTTTCCCCACTGATATGCAATGCAAATAGTATCACAGCCTAGATTTCTATACACATATGTATAGGTCTGTGGGTCAGTTAGGATTTGGTTCTGTGGCTTCCTCAAGATAGAAGTTGCTTTAAAAAAAAAAAAGTAAAAGATTTTGTTTATTTATTTGTTAGAGAGAGAGCACTCACAAGCAGGGGTAGCAGCAGACAGAGGGAGAAGCAGACTCCCCACTGAGCAGGAAGCCCAATGTGAGACTCAATTCCAGGACCACCTGATGCAGGACCGGAGCCAAAGGCAGATGCTTAACCAACTAAGCCACCCAAGCGTCCCAAGATAAAAGTTTCTTTCTTCTTCACGTTATCCACAAAGGCAGTCCAGTTGATGTGACATTCTATATGCACCTTCTGTGTCTCTTTGCTTTGAAAGGTCTTGACCTCATGGTTCCTATATAGCCATATCTGCATTCCAGGCAGCAGAAAGAAATGAAGGTGATAAAGAGAAAATGAGCAAGTACTCTCCAACAAGGCACAAGCTGCCACATGGTACATCTGCTTACACCCTATCAGCCAGAACCCCAGCTGGGAAACGGGCTCTACAGCCCGGCCATCATGTATAGGTTAAAAATTCCATAAAATGTTAAGAGAGTAGACACTGAGAAACAGCAACCCTCTGCCAAGTCTGTTTTTTTGGACTACTTATTCTGTTCCAGTGAGGTGCCTGAGAACATTTTGTTTCTGATATTTAAAATTTTTTATTCATAGATGTATCAGAAAATTAAAATATTAAAAAAGTGACAAGCAAGAAAATAATCAACTGCATATGACCTTTTAGAATTGACTACAGAAATGACCATTACATCACATCATTCCAGAAAGCTTTCTGTGCATAAAGATAGGAGGAAAGGTCACAGAGATACTTCGTAAGAATTGGACCATAATACAGATGCTATTTTAATTCAGAGTATTACATTTAATTTTACTTGAAACTAAAGGAAAAGTTGACCTTCAAGTAATGTTTCTTGACCATGAGAGACATTACTTGTTGAAAGGTACCTCTGAGGGGCGCCTGGGTGGCTCAGTTGGTTAAGCCACTGCCTTCGGCTCAGGTCATGGTCCCGGAGACCCGGGATCGAGCCCCACATCGGGCTCCCTGCTGGGTGGGAAGCCTGCTTCTCCCTCTCTCACCCCCCCCCCGCTTGTGTTCCCTCTCTGACTGTGTTTCTCTCTGTCAAATAAATAAAATCTTTAAAAAAAAAAAAAAGAAAGAAAGAAGGGTACCTCTGAGGGTAAACAAAAATGGTGGAAAACCTTAAGATATTCAGTCATTTTTTAAAAATGATGCATTTGAATTGTGGTGGGGGATGCGCACGTGGGCACAAGCACACGGGCAGGCATACAAGGGCATCTTAGAGCTCATGATTCTTTCTGTTTTCCCATCCCCCTTGGCCCTGCCTCCTGACTTTTGTTACTTATAGTATTACATTGCCCAGGTAATATTCTGTTCTGTAAAAACATAATTACATAGTTACTTGATATACATTCCATATTTAAATGAATTCCAAGCCTTTTATCATTTTATCAAGGCTTCTGCATTTGTATGCTCTTTATTTCAATTCATCTCTTCATGGACTGAGTTTCATTGTTACCCTATTTTATCAAGAGAGGTTTTGGGGGTGCCTGGGTGGCTCAGTCGTTAAGCGTCTGCCTTCAGCTCAGGTCATGATCCCAGAGTCCTGGGATCGAGCCCCACATCTGGCTCCTGGCTCAATGGGAAGCCTTGCTTCTCCCTCTCTCACACCTTCTCTTGCTGTGTTTCTCTCTGTCAAATAAGTAAATAAATAAAATCTTAAAGAAAGAAAGAAAGAAGGAAAGAAAGAAAGAAGGAAAGAAAGATTGTTTGGTTTTTGGATGTTTAAGAATTTCTGTCTGTTGCCTTTACACTGGAACCAGATCTTGGCTGGGTATAATGTTCTGAGGCTCACCTTCTTTCTTTTTTTTTTTTTTTTTTTTTTTTTTTTTTTTTTTTTAAATGCTGTTGGTGTTTTTTGTTGTTTTTTGTTTGTTTGTTTGTTTGTTTTTAAGATTTTTTTATTTATTTGACAGAGAGAAACACAGCTAGAGAGGGAACACAAGCAGGGGGAGCGAGAGAGGGAGAAGCAGGCTTCCCGCCGAGCAGGGAGCCCGATGTGGGACTCGATCCCGGGTCTCCAGGATCATGACCTGAGCCGAAGGCAGTCGCTTAACCAACTGAGCCACCCAGGCGCCCCTCACCTTCTTTCTCATAGGATATGGTAGGTGTTGCACTTTTTCTCTGTAAGAAATCTGAGATAAGTCTGAATTTTCCCCTTTGTAGGTGACCTCTTTTTCCTGCTTGTATGCCTCAAGAAGTCCCTTCCCATCATTTTTTTTAGTTCAATAATTTAACTAAAACATAGCTTAGTGTTAAACATTCTGAATCAATCTTTTCTGGAAATAATGAGTCTTCCGATCTGCAGTTTATATTTTTTCTGCATTAGACATTCTCCTTTGACTCTATCTTTGATTTTCCTTCTTCAGGGATACCAACTAATCCTTATATTGGATCATCTTTATATGTATTCCATTTCTACTAATTCTAATTTCCTAAATCTCTTTACTTTGTTTAGCTGCCCCAACCAATTCAGTAATGTGAGTTTCAGTGTGGTTAGTTGCCTTTCTTGTTAGTTCTGTTATTTCCTCATTCTGTCATGATGCTGTTTTTGTCCTAAATTTTTTTCCTTGCTATTGATTCTCGTTTTATCATCTCATCTTTGAGCCCTCAATTATTAAGTTCATGTTCTTATTGTTTTCTACTTTTTTTGGTGGTCAGAAGTGGAGGAGGAGAAAGAGGAGAGCTCAACCAAGGCAGAGTACAGCCTTTGTTCGAAGGCATTCGTGTGCTCCTGTCCTGAGGTTCTGATTAATGTCCTACACAAGGCTCAGGTCACCTGATTGGGGGGTGGAGAGGAGGATACTATACACCTTTTGCAAGGAAAGGGGGAGAACCCAGGCTTTGCATCAATTTCTCAAGTTGGAGTGTTGTTCTAGGGGTTTTCTTTCCATCAACTGAGTCAGCTCCATGGGTCATGCTCCCTGCTTCCCCTATTTCTCCCCAGGACACTTTTTAATATGGTTCACTCAGAAGAGGAAGAGGGCATGAATCACATCTGTTTCCTTTCAAGTTCAGGAGCACTAGGAAGAAGATTCAGCACTGTGTCTCTTTCTGGGCATTCAGGACAGGGGAGAGAGCAGAGATGTGCTATGCCACTCCATGTCATTCCAGAATCTTCTGTATCTTTCTTTGGATGCCACATTTGAAATTTATTGTATTGGTTGCTATTAGTAAGCTTCTCTGTGGTTTTGTCTACTTTCTTTTGTTAGGAATTGAAAAAGAGAAATGCTATGAGGAAGCTTTAATCCATTATCTATATCTAGAAGTGTCCATACACATTTTTTAAAACTGTTTCCTAAGGGTACCTGGGTGGCTCAGTCAATTAAGCATCTGACTCTTGGTTTCAGCTCAGGTCATGATCTCAGGGTTGTGACATTGAGCCCTGCATCCGGCTCCGTGCTTAGTGAGGAGTCTGCTTGGAATTCTCTCTCTCCCTCTCCCTCTGCCCCTCCCCAGTTTGTGCACGCACGCTCTCTCCCTCCCTTCCTCTCTCTCTCAAATAAATAAATAAATCTTTAAAACGAAACCATAAAACAGTGTTATCTATCACTGGCTTTCTATATCTGACTTGAGTTAATGGCTATGAAACAATGCAAAGCCAAGAGCAGATCCAAGAAGCCCACTGGGTCCTAGGCGCTGAGCTCCCAAGTCCTCAGTTGTCCCAGGCAGGCAAACTCTCCCATTTAATAAGACATGACTCTTAAAAGTGAGATTTAGGAATTATAGTCAGGCACCAGTACTGTCAGGTTGAAGCCTAGACCAGGAGTCCCAGCCTGATAGAAAAGCCATCCTAGAGAAAAGAGACCATGATGACTCCTCCTTCCAGAAAGAATGGCCAAAGTTTGCACCAAAGCAGGATGTAGGAGCCGTGTGGCCAAGGGCAAACACCTAGCAGAAAGCAGCCCTTCCCTAGCCTCCCAGTTTCAACAGTGGGAACTGCATACTGCAGATGGGACAAGAAGCATTTCAGAATTTAGGCCTCCCTGCCTTCCACCAGAACATCTGTCATGGATGTCCTGTACACAAAGTACTCCAAATGCCTTGGAGAGCCTTGGAGATGAACATCTTTGCCTCCCCTAGAGGCTCCCTAAGAGCATGGGTCCCTCAGTCCCCTCGGAGAGCTCTGAGACCATGGTTTGCAGGGACACATACAGGTTTCATGAGACCTGCCAGGAGATCCTGCTTCCCAGCTCTGCCCCAACCCTCATCTCCTAACAACCACGTGGAGCCCCAGCCTCCCTGAGATGGAAGCACTTCTGCTCCTCCAAGGTAGTTGTGACCAAAGAGGATTCTCTGGGAAAAAATATGCCAATTGTCAAGTAACCAGAGAGCTATGGCCTGTAGACATGAAGGACTTAAAATGCTCACACGGACGGGGGAAAGACCAGGTAATGTGCACCTAGCTGGCCAGCCGTTTTCAGCATGACCTCCATCCCTGGAGGCTGAACAGGTGAGATGCAAGCAGGTGAGAGGAGGCTCCATCTGGGGACACACTAGAGATGAGAAGTTGGGCTTATTTAGGAGAATGTGCCCTTCAAAGAGCATGAGGGAAATGGAGAGAGGACAAAAGCTTCCTGTTGGCCAAGGAACTCAGAAATGAGACAGTTACCTGGGGAGACGCAAATCAGCATGCAGAGGGATGGTTTTCAACGTGGACCCAGAGGGGCTGTGCAAAAAGCGTGCGGAGGGGAAGGGGTCAAGTTGGAGGGGCTGGACCCACCCACCCACCCCGCAGACAGCTCCATTCCATCCGCCGTATATAGTGGACTTTTATTTCAATGGACGGTTCCTCTGAAATGGAAAGTAAGACTGAAAACCACACCGGTAGGGAGAATCCATTCAGACAGATGAACTGGGTCTGGAAATGGCTGTCCCTGGAAGGAATCCAGAGAAACCAGTGAGTCTGAGTCAAGATGGCTGAGAGGTAAGGTTTTCCCTGGAACCAAAGGGTTGGCCAGGGAGACTGGAGTAATGAATTCAAGGGACCTGAGAGAAATGACTCCAACTTGAATTCCAAATAGAAATAAAAACAAATTAGCAATAAGGAACACACACAAGGAGGAGGCCAGCTGACTGAGGACTGGAAACGGAACTAAGGGCCTGGTCAATGTACCAAACAGAATCTAGATGAGCTGATGGACGAGGGGCCAAGGTCCCATAACTCCCCTGCGTGGTTCATATTCCTTCTTCACTAAGTATTCCTCCTCTGCTTGGACGAGACAGAAGCTCTTGGGAAAGGAGACAAAGGTTTGAGGGCACCCTCCTCCACTCCTTGGTGTATGACAGAACTTCTGCTGCAGGACTCAGAGCCCTGCATGGGCAGGATGGTGGAGTACTCAGAATAATGACCACCCCAAAGACATCTCTGTGCTAATCCCACAACCTGTGAATATATTCCCCTATAAGGCAGATGAGTTTTTCAAATGTGGTTAAGTTAAGGACCTTCAGACAGAGAAATTATCTTGGATTATCCAGATGAGCCCAATGTAATCATGAGTCTTGCATGGATTCTGGCAGAGGGCTCCTTCCACTCATGTAATCATGAGTCTTGCAAGAGGGAGTCGGGAGCATCAGGAAAGGAGATGTAACAAAGGAAGCAGAGCTCAGAATGACGCAGCCCCACGGCAAGGAATTCAGACAGCTTCTAGAACTGGGAAAGGCAGGGAGATGGGCTCTACCCTACAGCCTGCAAAAGGACGGCAGGCAGCCCTACCAACACCTTAATGTTGACCCAGGAACACTGTGCTGGATTGCTGAACTCCCCAACTGTATGACAGTGAAATTGCAATGTGTAAGGCCCCACTGTTGTGATTTTCAGCAGCAGTAGGAAACTTATATGAATGGCGTTGTGTCTAAATGTGTGCACTCTGAGCTGGAGGTGTCTAGATCCCACTTCTAAGGCCACCACCAGCCCACTGAGGGAGTTCAGAGAACTTGCCTTACATTCTGTGACTCTGCGTCCTCATGGGTAAAACGAGGGCAGCAGTTGTTTCTGCCCGGTGTGGCTACTGTGTGCTTAGAACCATTCCTGATCCAGTAAGCTTTCAATAAATGTAAGCTGCAGTTAATTTATTTTTATTTTTATTATTATTATTAAATGATCATCAGAAGATGTATTTTTACTGCCCTGCTTCCAGCTTCCCAACCCTGGATTTAGGAATGAAGCTGGATAAGAAGACAACGCATGAATTCAGAGTCACAGAAATGAAAGCTGGGCACTGGTGCTGTTCCTTCACCCATTCAACCAACTGTTTGTTGAGTGTCTTCTATGTGCCAGCCACTGTTTCATTGCTGCAGACACATGGAGGGAGGAAAGGGGACAAAGGATTTCTTCCCTACATTGCTTTTGCCTTTTGTCAGGGAAGAAAATCTTTCCCAGATGTGCCCTAAAACTCCCCCTAGAGTCTCACTGACCAGAGAGGAGCCACATGCCCGCTCAGAAGTTCTGGGATTGCCAAAGGTTGGCTCAGACGAATATAATGAGTGTTAGCTGAATTACTGAGAATATGGAAGTCTGCTGTAGAAGGCAAGAAAAATAAAAGACAGGCAAAATTCATAAAATGTGTTAAGCATAGACAGTAGTTGGTAACTTGCAAGATGTGCTAGACACGGAATAAATGAAACATATGGACGTTGAACATAGATTGAAAAGATACAAGAACAGAAGAATGCTACTTGTACACAGAAGGGAATGGAAAAACCAAGCTATAAGGTTAGGATCATGCTAATTCCAGACTGACAGCTGTCCTCCGCAGCTGGGAGTGACCCCTACCCCCTCAGTGGTGCTCATTATGATCCCATTCTGGCCCCTTGTGCGTTCTTTCCTAGCGGTCGTCCGTATGCTACAGTTGTAGCCAAGGGTACTTGCCCCATGTTTCTTTGATAGAGCCTGTGTTGGCTCCAGGAAACTTCTGTTTGCTGAGCCCCTCTGTTCAATCTCAAATCCGGTTCTCATGAACACACGTTAGTGGGGAAACATGGTGGGAGGGACGGAGAGTTGGGTGGAGAATGTGAACACCAGGGAACACGGGATTCTGGCAGAGGGCTCCTTCCACATCTTACCCGAAGTGGGTTCCCCTGTTCCAACTCTTTCTCCTTGCTTCTCCCTGCAAGCTTTAATTTGAATCCTTAAACTGAGTGATTCAACCATCTTAAATTGTCTCTAAGTCCTTTTGGTCACGACTTCTGAACAGCTTGCCTGGTGGAGTACTTGGAAGCTGCATCGCATCGAGATATTTTCCCACATGACAAACACTAATGATTTGTCCCTGAGGGTTGGAATCATTGCTATCTGAACAAAATTGGAGTCCTGTCAGAAAGAAAGGGAGAATGGCTACTGGGGAGGTGCCTGAAGTCACAAGAGTTAGTCTGTCCTAAACCGATGGTTGCCAGAGGGGCGGGGGCGGGCGGTGGAGGCTGACACGTGGCTGGAGGGTAGCGGGAGGTACAGACTCCTGGTTACGGAATGAAGATGTCACAAGGATGAAAGGCACAGCCCAGAAAATAGAGTCACTGGTACTGAAATAGGGTTGTATGGTGACCAACGGTAGTAACACTTGCGGTGAGCACAATGTAAAGCACCGAGGTGTCAGATCACTGTGCTCTACACTTGAAACAAATGTAACTTCGTGTATCAGCCACACTTGACTAAAAAAATAAAATAAAGTCGTCTGTTCTGACTCCAGGCCAGACAGAGTTCATTTGAGATAAAAAGAGTCCATTTTTCTGATAACTTGCAGATACGGGACCTTAAGAATCTGTCCTTCATGAAGTGGAGGGGATGGACTGGCTGGTTTCTCAATCATACTAGCTGACTGCCCACGCTAGTATGATTATTGAAGGTTTGGCGCTGACTGAGGACATTTAGTTGTTCGCAAAACAGAGATTTCCTGAGCACGTACTGTGTGCTGGGGGCATGAGGATAAGGCATGGTTATTGGACATGCAAACATAAACATTATTAATTGTAACAATATATGGCTGAACTTGGCCACTCCTTTAAGAATCTGCCCTCAGCAAAGCAAAATGTGTTGGGAGTCAAATAAAAAGGCATAAGTAGCAGCAGTATTAAGCCCAAATCCTGAGCCACCTTGTGCCAGCAAGCTGCTGTGGCCTTTCCCTGCCCGCCTCTGCCTTATCCCTTGACACCTGTCTCACTCTCCTCACCTGCCTGGGTTCGGATCTCTGCTGCCCTCCAGAACCTTGGGGTTCTAGGTCCCGGCTAACACCATGGTTCCTTCTCTCTGTGGCCCAGTGATCCTGATGAAAGCCTGATGCCCTGGTCCAGCTCTCGCCCTCCCCGTCTGGGCTCCACTCTGGCTGATGCGCCTGGGTCCAGGCTTCCTAGGGGAGTTTATGGTATCCTGGCCAGGGAACCCGGAGGAGGAGGAGGAGGCAAGAAGGGAGAGGGAAGGAGAAGGCTTCCCTGGGGGTGACATTTGGGCTGAGGCTTCCACACTAATTTGCTCTGGTCACAGCCGCTACTAACACAAAGGACGAACCCACCAAAGGCAGAAACACTCTCTAGGAATGCAGCCAGGGCCTCGGGGAGTGACATTAACTCTTCCAGGCCTCCACTGAGAGAATGACAGCAGGTCAACTCATATTACAAAAAACCCATCTGCTTTCTCGGCATGCTCCTGCCCTGCCTGGAGTTGCATGAGAGAAAAAAAGAGTATCACCGCCATGCTGCGTGACAGCACCACCTCCCAACGTTTCCATGCTCAGCAGACCTCCCAGAGTTGCTTAGAAAGTCAAAGCTTGCTCCTAGCCACTGCCCTGGCCAATTTCCCATGCCAAATATTAGTCACGCTCCCTCATCTCCATCTCCTCCATGCTCAGCTGAGAACTTGACCTCCTTCCTACAAAAAAAAAAAAAATACATCTATTCAGTCAACAAACATCAACTAACAGCCCACTATGTGCTGCAGCCACGGGGAGAAAGCAGGAGTGGTTCTTGCCCTCACAGGAGAGCCCAAGAAATCTAGATGGAAATCTAGACAGGCAAGGCATAGAGACAAACAGGCTGTGTTATAACTGAAGTGGATAGGAAGGAGCCAGCTTCGAGAGCCCTGAGCTTTGAGCCCTAGCCGTGCTTGCCACCATTCACCCATCCGACCCTCTGGGCTCCAGGATGTCGTGTTCCAGCTCTTCCTCCAGGCATTCCCTATTAGCAAGTATGTTGTTCCTTTCCCTACAGCTTAAATCTCTCATTCCTCTCCTCCTTCCACCCTCTCATGGAGGCTCCTTGAAGACAACAAGCCTCGTCTTCATGTCCTGCCCTCCTCACGCCCCTTTCCAGTCTTTCTTTCCCCTTCCTATCCAACCTCTTGAAAGAGCAGTCTACTTTTCAACTCATGAGTCTGCATCTGTTGTCACTCTGTCCTTTGTCTCCACAAGTCAAGGAAACTGTTCTTGTTGAGGCCACCGATGATCTCCTATGGGCCAAACTCAGGGGCTTCTTTTCAGTTCTGGTCCTACTCTGCCCACACTGCACTAGGCTCCTGTTGCTTTCGCTGTTGTGGTATACATACTCAACGAGCAGAAGAGCCAAACACACTCAAAATTTAGAAAAAGGAGAGCCTGGGAGACCCCTGTCCCAGCCTGCCACTCCACTCCCATGCACGTCTTTCCAGATATTTGTCCACACGTAAACAAAAGTAGGACCTATGTACTGTATTAAGAGTTTGGACAAAAAAAAAAAAAAAGAGGGACTCCTGGGTGGTTCACTCGGTTAAGCATCTGTCTTCGGCTCAGGTTGTGATCCTGGGATCGAGTCCTGCATTGGGACTCCTTTTCCCTCTCCTTCTCCCTCTGCCTGCCCCCCAAATAAAAAAATAAAATCTTTAAAAATAAAAAATTAAAATTTAAATGAAAAAAAAAGAAAACCATGAAAAACTCTACATCCCCTTACACAATCTCCATCCCAGCACCCAGTTTCCGGCAACAAGGTTTATGGGGAATGTACTCGGCCCCAGCTCCTTACAAGGGCCACGCTCCTGGATACCTCCGCTCCATCTGGACTGTGGGTTTATCAGGACCGTGGCTCAAGTCTCTGGAGTAAGGATCTGTTTCTGGTCCACAGAAATGTTTATCTTATTTGAGTGCACCAACTTTTGGATTTTCTCCTTCTACACTCTATGTACAGTTGTCTCGGGGCTTCCAAGCATGAACTTTCAATCCCAGTTCTCTCGCTCAATGAGCGATTCTGTTGAAGCACAAGTTAGATCCTGTCAGTTCCACATTCCTAAACCTGCAATGGCTCCCACCTCCCTCACAGTAAAGCCTTGGTCTTTATCATGGCTAGCAAGGTGGCATACCATATAAGCCCCCACTGCTTCTCCGAGCCCTTCTCTTGTTCGTTCCACTCTAGCCCCTGGAGCACTCCCAATACAGGTTTTACTCTACCTCCTATGTTCTTCACCAGATATCCACATGGCTCTCTCCCTCAATCTCTTCTCATTGAGGTGGCCCTCCCTGGTCACCCTATCGATATCACAACACTCCCTACATTTCCTATTCCTCTTCCCTGCTTTATTTTTTCCCCTGAGTCCCTACCAATTATGTTTGCTGTGCTAACATTTGCTTCTAACATAAGTGTTAGTGTTTTTCATTTTTCTTATTTCTCTTCTGTCTTCCCCAATATCCTGGGCCCCATTAGGATAGGGATTTGGGGCTATTTTGATCACTCATGAATCCCCAGGGCCTGGACACTCAGTAGGCCCTTAATAAACACTGGTTGAATGAAATTGCTGGGTTTATTTAGCAAAAATCATGCATGCACTTGACTCCTCGTCAGTATATACAGCTCCTCTTTCTTCATGTTCCAAGGAGATGGCCACGCCACAATTTAATCATTTCCCTATGTCTTTAACTCTTGCAAACTCTTTCCTCCTTTGGTTTTTGTGACTCTGCTCCTAGTTCTGTGTCCATTTCTTCCTCTTCCCCTCCATGAGCTGTTCCTTCACTCACCCCTGCAGAACTGAGATTCCCCAGGGATCTACCTATTCCCTCCCGCTCTCCCACACCTTCTCCCTGGAGGGGCTCGCCCACACTCTCAAGTCAGGCATCATGTAGATGCTCATGCCTCCCATAGCTCCAGCTTAGATGCCTCTCTTGAGCTCCAGGTCCTCATTTGCAGCTACTTCCCAGGTGACCCCCCAACACCCCTTAACAAAAACTTTCAACTTGTCTAAACTCCACTTGTACCTTTCCCTTCTTTAATCTTTCTGGTCTCAGGAAATGGCAACACTGTTTTCCTCTTCTCGAAAAACAGCAACTGTGGAGTCATCTTTGAATGCTCCTGTTCCCTCACCTCTGTGGGAAGTGTCACCAAATCCTGCATCCTCAGAAACTTCTCCATGGCCACACCCTCTTCTCCATCCCTCCTGCCTTTGCTCTCATCCAGCGCTACTCCAGCTCCCAATCAGTCTCCCTGACATGACTCCCTCCAGCTCATCACCCACATGCCACCTGATAGCATCCTCAAAAGCACACTGGCCACACATGGGCTCTGGGCTGCCCATGGAGCAGAAGTATAATCCTGCATGACAAGGCAGATGAGACCCTGCCTTCAAGAGGCTCAGAGTTGGAAGACAGCCACTGGGCATGTAATGAGAGTAGATGGAGATGTGTGACAGTGGAAAAGCAGAGAATGTGAGGGGAGCACAAGTTGGGGGGCAGGGGCAGGCCTATCGAAGGGCCAAGGGGATCACCTTGAGGAATGGGCACAGAGTAGAAAATGAGCAGGAGATACTGGGCGCAAACTCTGTGTGCGGTGTATGTGGTGAAGGAGAAATAGTCTGGGGTGAAAGAATAGAATTCAGAGAAAGTAGGCTTCAGAAGAGGAGCTAAAAGCCAGAGGTTAACTGGCCACCTGCATATTGAATACTTCTCCCTATCCACCTCCCCGAGTGCGGATCTGGGTTAATTTTTTTAAGGGACCCACGCCTAGGCACATCCCAGTGACAGGTCAGAGCTGTATGGATTAAGAAAAGATACTAAAAGCTCCCTTAAATTAAATACATACATACATACATACATACATAAATACATAAATAAATAAGGCCCCATACAAGAAAATGTCAGAATGGCATTAGACTTCTCAATAGCAACACTGGTTGCTTGAATGAAAATGGAGCATGTCTTCAAAGTTTTCATGAAAAACTATTTTCAACCCAGATTTCCATACCAAACAAACCTGTCAGTTCAACATAAGGGAGAACAAAGAAATGCTCACACATTTTTTTTTAAGATTTTATTTGTTTATTTGACAGAGAGAGAGATCACAAGTAGGCAGAGAGGCAGCAGAGAGAGAGGAGGAAGCAGGCTCCCCACCGAGCAAGGACCCTGAGATCATGACCTAAGCCGAAGGCAGAGGCTTTAACCCACTGAGCCACCCAGGCGCCCCACACATTTCAAAAGGTAAAAGGTTTACTTCATACTGGGTGTGGGGAAAAAAACAGATATAAGATTCATGAAGTTAAGTCAAAATCCTTAGTCTTCAACTGGATTTAGAAATTTTGGTGTGAAGTCATGATGTATTTTCTCTTTCTAAAAATGCATTTCTCAGGGCACCTGGGTGGCTCAGTTCATTAAGCGTCTATGTTTGGGTCAGGTCATGATCCCAGAACCCAAGCCCTTCTGCACGTGTTCTTTCTCACTCTCCCTTGCTCTCTCTTATTCTTTCTCTCAAATAAATAAATAAAATCTTTTTTAAAAAGAGTAAAAATGTGGATTCCTGGGTGTCTCAGATGGTTAAGCATCTGCCTTTGGCTCAGGTCATAATCCCAGGGTCCTGGGATCAAGCCCCACATCGGGCTCCCTACTCAGTGCACAGCCTGTTTCTCTCTCTCCCTCTACCATTCCCTCTGCTTGAATTCTCTGGCTCTGTCAAATAAAATAAATAAAAATCTTTAAAAAAAAATAAATAAAAATGCATTTCTAGCTCTATCTATTGAAAAGGCCTGGAAATATAATGACCAACCCAGAAACAATGAGAAATAGTTCATTCCATGTCTAGGACAGGAAGGGAATATATAAGATGAAACTGGAACATCTATCATTCCAGATACCAAAGAAGAAAAAGACAAGAATCTCGGAATCCACGGAAAAAAGTTTGCAGTGGCAAAAGGAGGGATGATGTGAACATCAGTAATGACAACAACAGTAATGAATTGAAACACACCAAACATGCTTAATTCCATGACAAAAATTTTAAACGTTGACAGGTTGTCTTTGGAAGATGCTATGGACTCATTGTTTTGAAAAATGGTAAATGAAAGGAATGTATCCGACCTTTCCATAGGAACCTCAGGATTCTAAATAGTAAATGAGTGGAAGTTTCTCTCTAATACGGGAGTCTTCCAATTAGTAAGTGAAGGTGTGACAGAATGTCGCCATGTTGCCACCTGCAATAAAATAATGCATCTCGGCAAGGATCACCAGCGGTGGATCACATAACAATGGAGAGACAAGTGCATTTGGGAATGCACAATACCACCTAGGAAAGTGCCGCCCAAGTAATCAAACTTGAACCTGATCAAGAACCTAGATTTAGGGGCACCTGGGTGGCTCAGTTGGTTAAGTGACTGCCTTCGGCTCAGGTCATGATCCCAGAGACCTGGAATCGAGCCCCGCATCGGGCTCCCTGCTCGGTAGGAAGCCTGCTTTTCCCTCTCTCGTTCTCCCTGCTTGTGTTCCCTCCCTGGCTGTGCTTCTCTCTGTCAAATAAATAAAATCTTAAAAAAAAAAAAAAGAACCTAGATTTAATTACTAATTCACAGAAAATACAAAAGATAAAAGATCATACTAAAAGCCACAACAGGAATGCAATCAGCAAAATCCAGATGGTGGGAAACTTTACAAGAAAAAAAAATTAAAAAAAAAAACAAAACCACTTCTTTTTCAATAAATAAACTAGCCGGGAAAAAAGAGATGAGGGAACTATGGATTAAAAGACACCCAAGAGAGGGGGCCTGGGTGGCTCAGTTGGTTAAGTGACTGCTTTTGGCTCAGGTCATGATCTTGGAGACCCAGCATCGAGCCCCACATCGGGCTTCCTGCTTGGCGAGAAGCCAGCTTCTCCCTCTTTCACTCCCCCTGCTTGTGTTCCCTCTCTAGCTGTGTTTCTCTCTGTCAGATAAATAAATAAAATATTTTTTTAAAAAATAAAAGACACTCAAGAGAGACATCAAACAACTGCAGTTGGGTCCAGTTCAGACAAGCAAACCTTTATATACATCACGGAGATCTGAACACTGACTGGCTATTTGATGATACATAGAAATTATAGCTATTTTTTAGGTGTGTTAATAGTATAGTGATTATTTTTTTTAAGATTTTATCTATTTATTTTGAAAGAGAGAGAATGAGAGCAGGAAGGGGAAAAGTCAGAGGGAGAAGCAGACTCCCTGCTGAGCAGGAAGCCTGATGCAGGACTGGATCCCAGGACTCCAAGAACATGACCTGAGCAGAGAGCAGTTGCTTAATCAACTGAGCCACCCAGGTGCTCCCAGTGATTATGTTTTTTTAAAAAGCCCATAGCAGGGCAGTTGTGTGGGCTCAGTCGGTTAAGACTCTGACTCTTGATTTTAGCTCAGGTCATGATCTCAGAGTTGGGAGATCGAGCCTTATGTTGGGCTCTGTGCTGGCCGTGGAGCCTGCTTGAGATTCTCTCTCCCTCTCTCTGCCCCTCTTGCTCCACCCTCTCTTAAAAAAAAAAAAAGAAAAGATAAAGCTCTTTTCAAGATATATTCTTTTTTTAAAAAAAAAGATTTTATTTATTTGACAGCGAGAAACCCAGCTAGAGAGGGAACACAAGCAGGGCGAGTGAGAAAGGGAGAAGCAGGCTTCCCGCCGAGCAGGGAGCCCGATGTGGGGCTCGATCCCAGGTCTCTGGGATCATGACCTGAGCCGAAGGCAGTCGCTTAACCAACTGAACCACCCAGGCGCCCCTCAAGATATATTCTTAAATATATATTTTTAAAGATTTTATTTTATTTTTCTGACAGAGACACAGCAAGAGAGGAGACAAAAGATGAGGGAGTGGGAGAGGGAGAAGCAGGCTTCCCGTGGTGCAAGAAGCCTGATGTGGGACTCAATCCCAGGGCCCCAGGATCATGACCTGAACCAAAGACAGATGCTTAATGACTGAGCCACCCAGATGCCCCTATTCTTAAATATTTACTGGTGATGTGATATCTGGGATTTTATTTGTTTGAAAATAAACCGGGGGAGGGGAGTGTCTGGATGGCTCAGATGGTTAAGGGTTTGCCTTTGGCTCAGATCCTGATCCCAGGGTCTTGAGGTCCAGCCCCGCTTCAAGGGGGGGCGCCTGCTTCTCTGTCCCTCTCCCCTCTGCTCAAGTTCTTGCCTCTCTCTTTCCATCTCTCAAATGAATAAATAAAATATTTAAAAAATAATAGTAATTTGGGGGTGGTGAGAAGCAGCTAGGAGTATAGGTGACATAGGGTTGGCCAATGAATTTTAACTACCGACATGTATGTAAGGGTTCATTGTATTATTTTCTCTTCTTTTACTTGTGTTTGAAGTTTCCCATAACAAAAAGGTAAAAAACAAACAAACAAAAAAATGAAACAAAACACCCCTCCAGCATTATTTGTTAGGAAGTACTCCATAACAATACCGAATTTCAGCAGTTACCCAGAGAAAATTACAGCAAGTTCAGAAACAGTGCAACTAAAGGTTGGGAGCAGTGAAGTGAAATCCTAGGAGGAGAACCCAGAGTTGTGCGGCCACCTGGCCAGCTGGACCAGAGATGGGGGTGGGGGGGTGAGAAGGGGGATTCCTCAGAATAGCTTTGGAAATTGGCTTTGGAAATGCACAGAACAGAAAGAAGGAAAAGACAATGTCATATCCAGAAAAACAAAAAAGTAGACAAGAAAGGCAGAATCAAGGGGCGCCTGGGTGGCTCAGTCATTTAAGTGTCTGCCTTTGGCTCAGGTCATAATCTCAGTGTCCTGGGATGGAGCCCCTCATCCAGCTTCCTGCTCAGCAGGGAGCCTGCTTCTCCCTCTCCCTTGGCCTCCGCCCCTGACTCATGCTCTCTCTTGCTCTCTCTCTCTCTCTCTCTCAAAAAATAAATAAAATCTTAAAAAAAAAATAAGACAAAGTCAAATATGAAACAAACCAAAACATAGCATGGACATGAGCAGCATTGAACATTTTTCTGTGGTTATTATAAGCAAACAACCTTTTTTTGTTTTTATTTATTTATTTATTTATTTTTAAGTTCTGTTTATTTATTTGAGAGTGAGAATACACATGGGGAGAGGCAGAGGCAGAGGGAGATGTAGTCTCCTGGCTGAGTGGGGGGAGCCAGACATGGGACTCGATCCAAGGACCCTGGGATCACCACACTAGCCCAAGGCAGCTAGCTTCTCAACTGAATGAGCCACCCAGGTACCCCCTTTCTTTGGCTTTTTAGAATCAACTCGGAAAAAACTTATGGAAGATTTCACTATGGCTAAATGGGAAAAAATCATAAAAATGCATAATGCATAAAGCACAGAACAGTTGGGGCAGGGAAGGTGGATATTAGGTTGGGAGCTCTGTTACAAAGGGCTAAGTTAGTGGTAAACCTGTTCCAGATGAATGAAGCAAGAAGTTAAGATTTAAGTAAACTTTTTGAAGTTTCAAAACAAGCCTGAGGAGGAACTATCAAAAGTCTGGGTGATGGAGAAGAGGGACAAAGGTAATAGAAATCAATGAAACCTTACTATAACCCTATTATGCTAGGATATTCAAGATTGACAAATCAAGAAACTTCAGTATAAGCATAGTATTTGAGGATGTGGGGGTAACCAGCAGAAGTGCAAGACCCAGAACTGCTGAAAATTTCTGTAGGAAGGATGGGGAAAGGCTATGTTGGACTTCAACTGCTTTCCGTAATCAGCTCCTCTGAGCCTATATTGATTTGATCCGCAGCTATACAATAGAGGGTCTTGTGAGCCATTTGAAAGAGTTTAGAGTTTTACACAGACAACCAGGTGATATGATTAGACCTGTGTTCTAAATGGATTACTCTAGCTGCTGGCAGAGAATGGAATGGAGGCCAGCCAGAATGGGAGCGAGGAAGTGGGGATGGGGCAGGGCAGGAGGACCGCTGCAGATGTCCAGGCCAATGACAGCCTGGCATAGGAACGGAGAGAGCTGGATGGATTCAAGAGGTACTAAAGACATTTGGAAGAATCATGTCTGACACCCAGGTCCCTGCCAGCTGAGTGATGGATGGTTCCTTTTTAGGAGCTGGAGAACCCTGGGGGTGGGACAGGAGGGTTTGAGAAGAAGATAACCAGTTCAGTTTGGACACGTTCAGTTTGAGTCATCAAGGAGGTGTGAGGCCTTTAATAGTCTGGCACCAACCACCCTCTCCAACCTGTTTCTGCACTCACTCACCATCCCCCCCACCATGCTTACCTCTGTTCTCTTGTCACACTGAGCTTCTTGCTTTTCTACAAGTGTACTGTATGTCTTTGCTTCTCCTGATGCTTCTGCTGAGAATGCCTTCCCTCTCCCTTCTCAGCCTGCAGAGTTTCTGGTCATTACCCGGCTCAAATCTCTGGTCTTCTCAGAAAGCTTTCAGATTCTCCCAAGAAGGGCTCCATCCTCTGGGTGACCCAATATGCTAACAGATCTCTGTCTAGTTCTGATCATGTACTCCCACAGATCTCTTTTTATATGTCAACTTTCCCTACCAGGCAATTGTCTTATAGAGGATAGGAAGTGTCACCTATTATCCTTCACGCTGAAAGTATGAAGATGCTTCATCTAGTTTGTCAACTCTTTCAGCGTGATGTTGACCACCCACAATGCCACATTATAGATGATTCTGGACAGATACAAGATCGGTGCAAGGTGGTGGTAGGGTTCTGGGAAAGTGAAGTCTGTCAAAGGTGGAGGAGGAACAGGGAGGGAGCATGAGTTCAATGAATGAACCAACAAGAAACACACCTCCCAGAGTGCCTAGGTGGCTCAGAGGGTTAAGCATCTGACTCTTGATTTTGGCTCAGGTTGTGGGATCGAGCCCCACATCAGGCTTCATGCTTAGTGGGGAGTCTGCTTGAGATTCTCTCTCTCCCTCTCCCACTGCCCCTTTCCCCCCCCACTCTCTCTCTCTAAATAAAATAAATAAAATGTTTAAAAAAAAAAAAAAAACTTTCCCAAGTGGAGTAAAAAGCATTTTCTGGCTTGCCGTCTCATCCCTTAGAACACCTCACACACTGAGGGGCCTGCCTTGGAGTCTGGATTATACTACCAGGAAATTTTTGTTCCCAAAATTTGACCCCCACACACTACGACTCTCCAACATATAGCCACACCATGGATTTTAGTTGAGACATCACTGGACCAGATTCTTCACAACCCTGGGTCATCTGAACCCTACAAAGCTGAAGAAAGCCACTTCAGGATGGAATCTTCCAGTCCAGCGAGATTTGGATAAATCCCCCATTTTTTCCTAAACTACTATAGTTTAGTTTCCTGTAGCTGCCATTATAGATTAGCACAAGTATGATGGCTTAAAATAGAAATTTACTCATAGTTCTGGAGAGCAGAAATCTAAGACCAAGGCATCAGCAGGCTGCAGAGAATCACCAGCAGAGAAACCTTCCTTGCTCCGGACATTCCTCAACTTCCTTGACTGCATAGTTCCCATCTCTGGCTCTGTCTTTACGTGGCCTTCTCCTTTTCTCTGTCTTCTCCTCTTCTGTCTCTTATAAGGATGTCTGTCATCGGATTTAACACCCAATAGATAAGCCAGGATATTCTCACCTTGAAAGCCTTAGTTTAATTATGTCTGTGACAACCTTTTTTCCAAATATGGTCATTTTCACAGGTTCTAGGTCATGGACATAACTTTCTGGGGGGCCACTATTCAACCCCCACACCTTCTGAATGGAAAATGACCAATAAGATACAGGATTTTTTTTACTTCGAGACATAAACAATTTCTCTTAATGGGAACATACATAGTGTTCTTTAAAAATGCAGAACAAATAGTGAAAAACTATCACAAAGAAGCAGCAGGAAAAAGAAAAAAAGCCCAATCCTAACCAACAACATGAACGTGATTGTTTTTGTCTTCACTGTCACAACCACACAGAAGGCTCTGTGCAGACTGTGGCCTTATTGTCTCTCCCCTGGAAAGTTTCTAAGGCCCAGTATGTTGAGCTCTGAGGACAGTAGAACATTGTGACATTCTGCCAAAAAGTTCCAGTTAAGAAAGAAAGGATTATTTTGCCCAGGAAATTCTATCATCCTGCTAAAGAAGAGAAAGATCGAGAAAGGAAGGAGAGAGGAAGGAACACAGCACTGAGCTGCAGCCTTAAGCTTCTTTGTGAGAGAAACCCTCATTCATCCGTGTTTTCGAGACTGGACGGCAGAAAGGACCCTTTCCTCCTGCAGAGCACCATCAAGCGCTTCTGTATTTTTGTCGCTCTTGCTCCAGCCGTTCCACCTGGAACTGAGACCTGCAGGGTTAGTGTGGCTTGTGTTGCTAGCCTTGCTATGCTCACCTTTGTTCGATCCATATCTGAGAAGATAACCAGAAGTTTCTATTCAGAAAAGTTTCTATCCAAAAAAAGCAGACCTTCCTGGGCCTCACTCCTCACTTCAGCAACAGCGGGTCTCTTGAGCCCAGGTAACCCACCATCACGTGTCCAAGTGAGTTACCCCCCAGGTGGTTAGCCCCAGCCAGCTATGTGGATAGTAACTCTGTCCCATTTTGGAAAGGCACAAAGGGATGAGAGTCACTGTCATGTGACATGTTACTACTGCTTCACCATTATCAATAGTTATTGAACACATGGAATAACATTGATAACTAAATGGTTATCAAGGATAGGGTCTGCTGACCCCACTCTGAAACAGAAGAATCAAGCAATGAAAGTCACTATTATGTGACAGATTGTCTCCATTCCAGCATTGTCAACATTTATGGGACATTTAGAGTTATATCCCAACTGGCAAGACATGACAGCTCTCTCCTGGGATCCTGAGCCATCTCGGGAGCAGGAATATAGGAAATAACATAGGGAAAGGACCTGTGTTATCCTTGTGTCCATTTAGCACTGCTTGTGTTTCACTGATACTCAGTCAGATAAGTAAAACCCATACTGTTAATGACCTCTTCTCCAGACCACACAGCCTCAGAGGCAGGGTTCATTTTCCTGTTTCTTCCCCATTGTTCAGTGTCACCAATGATTACTCTGAGGGCTGCTAATAAAACTGTTCGATATTTACTTAGCTGATAGTCTCCAAGCAGCAAGCAGGTAGATCTGGCTAAGGACCTGGAACTAGCCCTTTGGCTACCTGCCCACACCACCCCCACCTCCCTTGTGCCACTCCCCAACCTCAGGCCTCAGCTTGACTCCCCCCTCAACACATCGCCTCTTGAAGGGAGGGTCTCAGTCAATGCGAAGCTTTTGGGTTTTGTTTAACCTACTTCAAATTAGTTTATTTGGAGCCCTCTGCTAATGAGCTCTTGGAACCACTGACTAAGAAGTTGGATTAGTTCGTATCTAAGAATCCTTTCTATCTTTAGCCATGTTGCTACATGGAAGGCAAGTTAAACCTAATATACTACATAGTATACTCAATAGTATACATAGTACTAGAGTTCAGAGAGGATTTGAACAGTTGTTACCTGTTTATCTTTAAAGCCAGATGCTGTGGATGGATTTCACATGTCCATACACTTAGTGTTGTCTTCTCTAAGCCCATGCGGTGGGGAGTTAGTAGTGGAATGGCCTCTGGGTTGATGCTTGGCTGTCCCTGGCGCAAGCAGGGACTCTCCTTTACGAGGCAGGAAAAGGTTAAAACAGCATTTTGCAGGTCTCTCAAACTAAACTTTAATTTAGACACCGACTTCTTTGAAAATAAAAAGGAACCCCAAAATATCTTTGTGGAGGGTAAACATTTTTCAGTCAAAAGTCATCTATGAGAACAAAGCAGGTCAAGAAGGGATGACTAAAGGCAGTAAAGGACCACATCTGCTCATGATTCGCCTAGCCAGGACAGTTTTGCAAGTCTCCACGGACTAGGCCTAAAGGTGCCGTGCCATCCAACTGAGCAAGGCTGTGGCATCTGATAAGCATCCTGAAAAATAAATCATAGATACAAAACCTCAGTTTAGAACGAGGGATCTGACACTCATCAATAAGATTTAGAAATAAAGTCCCCCTTTGAAAGGCCTCAAAGAAGACGGTGCTTCCCAAGTCATGGGCATAAGAAAGAGGCCCTTTTGCTCCCCCTGGGCTGGTAAGCAAGAACAAAACATGATTTGTTCCGGAAATCATGACTGCAAAACTTGCTTTCTGGGCAAAGTCCCTTTACAGGCACTCTGGGCAGACCATCCCCCTCCTGTCCCTGGAGCTCCCACTGACTGGGGCCCCAGATACTCTTCTTTACTGATGATGACACGCTGGTGAGACACCAGGAGGCAGAGGAGCCAGACTGTGGTGGACAAAGACTAACGGAAGGGGCCTATTCTCGTCCCATGACAGGACAAGACAGTCACAAACACAAAACATCCACTCTGTGTCTCTGCAGAGCCCAGGCATAGGATTCAAAGGATACTGTGTATTGGTATAGACCAGACAATACGACACCATGAAACAATGTAACACAACACTATATACCATAGAGCATGGGGGATTTTAAATTTTACATTTATTTTTACAGGTAGCTTTAACAAATATAAAGGGCCTTCTATCCTGACCTTCCAATTTGAGAAACTGAGAAACAAATGTTTGAGAGATATGAGAAACGAGATAGAAAACAAATTTCTATTGCTTTCTCCCATGTTCAAGACACATTATAAAACTGGACCCTTGCTGTTAATGTACATTTTACATTTGATTTTCCTAATATTTATAAGCAAACTACTAGGTCACTGGAAGAATTGATTCAGTGGCCTCATTGTCAGCAGGGCACCAAAATTTAAAAGCAGCCTGGGGAACTGGATGTCATTGACATCCTCGCCCTAATATTTGTCCAAATTATAAACAAATGACTTAAAACTTTAAAGCTGGGTATGTTCAGATGCACTAGTGCAAAAGTTTAAGCTACATTTTTACGTGGGATTTTCCCCTTTACTTATTAAACATTCAGAACATTGTTTTTAAGTAATTGGTGATCTAATTTGAAGTGATGAATGAGTATAAATTAGTACTGGGCTCAGCTAAGAACAAGCCGTGACCCTCGGCTATGTCGCATTGCACAGCTCAGAGCCTGAAGCCTCTAAGCACCGTCAATAAACTCTGCTTGTGCCAGCAACTCCTTTTCAGTCAGTATGTGATTCCTTGTCTCTTCTTAGTGATCACAGTCAGAATGAGTTCAAACCACAGAAATGAGTTATGGTCTTTAGCAGGCGGTTCGACTCCCACTGCCTCTTGGAGAGAGGGAGCAGTAACAAAAGGCCAACTTGGTAGACTCTCTACTTCCTGTGAGATCATAGAATGATTTTTCCAAGGCACTCAGCAATTTGTCATATGAAAAGGAGCTATGGAAATGAAAATCACAACGGAGGGAATGTGACTAAAAATGAAAACAGGCAGTAGAACACAAATTCTGTTTCTGAAACAGCTTTGGCCTCCGTCCTGGTCTTCCCGCCCTCCTGCCCTAGCTCAGTGTCCTGCATCATCTCGGCCAAGGACTCCCCGCCACCACCCCCAGCAGCGGCGCTCCTCCAGCCCTTCCCCACAGCCGCATGGGTTTGAGCAGGCTATAAAGCAGCCTGGGTTACTAGACAATGTGTGCTCTAATTGCCATCTGCAAAGAATGTGTCTGTGGCTGTGTTTATGCCTAGGGATGTATATAGAATAAACCAACAAATATTAAGAATGGTTCTCTAGGGGCGCCTGGGTGGCTCAGTTGGTTAAGCGACGGCCTTCGGCTCAGGTCATGATCCTGGAGACCTGGGATCAAGTCCCACATCAGGCTCCCTGCTCGGCGGGAAGCCTGCTTCTCCCTCTCTCACTCCCCCTGCTTGTGTTCCCTCTCTGGCTGTGTTTCTCTCTGTCAAATAAATAAACAAAATCTTAAAAAAAAAAAAAAAAGATAAAAAAAAAGAATGGTTCTCTAACATGTGATCTTCTTTTATATTTTGGAAATTATTGAAAACTGAGAAAAATAATAATTAATTTTATCATCAGAAAACAAGTAAAGCATGTAGAGAACAAACTGATGGCTACCACAGGGGAGATGACGGGAGAGTGAAATAAGCCATGGGGATTAAGGAACGCACAAATTGTGATGACCACCAGGTAATACACAGAACTGTTGAATCACTGTATTGTACGCCTGAAACTCATACAACCCTGTATGTTAACTAACAGGAATTAAAATAAAACTTAAAAAAAATAAACCCACCATTTTTGGAGAAAGAAAGAGAGAAATAAATAAATAAATAAATAAATGGAGGGAGAAAAGGAGGAAAGGCGGGAGGGAGGTAATTGAAGCTTTTTTTTTTTTTAAGCTACTTTTTAAAAAGAAAAAAGCAAGCATTCCATGATAATCTACCACAAACAGGATCAAGTCCAAACTAGAATTTAAGGTCCTATATCCATGACCCCAGATTACTTCCCCGACATGATCTTCTGTACCTCTGACCCGCACCCTAAACAGAAAACACACTTTTACCCTGGGTTCAGTCTTCATCACCCAACTTGTAAGCCCTTGCCCATCTTGTGCATACCCCCTGCCTCCTGAAGGCCTCCTCAAGTGCCTTTCAGAACCTACCCGCTGATAAGCCCACAGAGCATTGATTTCATCTGGATGTGTAACATAATTAATTGTGTTTTTCTCTATTCCACCAAGCAGTAAGCTCTCCAAAGGCAGGTTCTGCCTTGTCCCCTGAGTACCTGGCTCACTGCTTTGCATCCAAAGATAGTTGTAAATGTTTGCTGAAATAGATGGTTGAAGTGAAGAGGAGGGTGCCCCTGGGCAGTTAGTTGCAGAAGACTTTACAGGACTGGGATCTGAGCTGGGTTTGAAGAGAAGGTAATATTTAGACAGAAATGACAGCTGATTCCAGTTACCATTGTATGTTAAAAACACAAGGGCTTCCTCAAGGGCATTGTTATCATTCTGATGTAGACTGCTTAATATTACAGAGTAAATTGATCCTCCAAGTTCTCCTTTAAATGGGAGAGGTACCTTCTTATTTTGCACTACCAATCTTAAGCTATGAGGATGCAATATTTAAAGTTAAAAACCAGTTGTCATCAATAAAATTAAAAGGCAAATGGCAAACTGGGAAAATCTTGACAACATTATATAATAAAAGGTTAATAACTGCATATCAACAAGAAAATATAGATGTGTAAAGGGGGAAAAGGCAATTCACAAAAGAACAAATTCAAATGGACAATAATTAAGCAGGGAAAAGTTTAACATCATTAGTAATAAAATCAATGGAAACTAGAGTGAGCTACAACTTTTCACCTTCCAAATTGACAGATTAAAAGATGCTACTCGGGGCGCCGGGTGGCTCAGTGGGTTAAAGCCTCTGCCTTCAGCTGAGGTTGTGATGTCAGGGTCCTGGGATCAAGGCCTGCATTGGGCTCTCTGCTCAGCAAATAAATACGTAAAATCTTTTTTAAAAAAGATGCTACTCAATATCATCGAGGAAAAGACAAACTACTTTCATGGGACTGTAGCTCTTCTGGAAAACAATTTAGAAATAAGTTTCAAGAGTTTTCAAAATAAATCCTTTGATCTAGTACCTATACTTATAGGATTCTATCCTAAGGAATTAAACAGCAATGTGCACAAAATTTTATATATGAGCACCACCATTCATAAGAATGGATTTAAGCCTCTCAGCCTTTGGCTCAGGCCCTGATCTCAGGGTCCTGGGATCCAGGCCCGCATTGGGCTCTCTGCTCGGCAAGGAGCCTGCTTCCTCTTCTCTCTCTGCCTGCCTCTCTGCCTGCCTGTGATCTCTCTCTCTCTAGCAAATAAATAAATAAAATATTTTTTAAAAAGATTAAAAAAAAGAATTAAAAACTGGAAACTGTAGACTACCAACTGTAAGAAAACAAGTGTAATACTACTACATTTATTTAATGCTATAGTAAATATCACATATTTTTAAAGGATATTGTCATTAAGAAAAATGCTCACAATACAATATAAAGCAGGAGAAAAAAGATTTAAACATACACATTCCGGAAACAGGACTGAAGACAGAAATTGGGAAATGGGACTGGGGAAAGGGTGGTCTTTCACATTTTACTGTTCTCTTTTTCCTTTGGGTCAGTAATAATGGTATAGTAGTTGCTATATGACCAATAATAATGTGACTGTTTACTGTGGGCCAAGCATTGTTTTAAGCCTCTTGTGTTTATTTTCTCATTTAATCCTCTCAACAAATGGATGAGGTGAGTATTATTATTCTCATCTCCACTTTACAGGTAAGAAAACTGAGGCACAGAGAGGTCAATCAAGTAGTCCAAGGCAGAGCTATGATTCAAGGGTGCAATTTTGACTCCTTCTTTGTTCTCCTTAACTAAGAAGAAATGGTACCTCTGGTTATATACTTGTAGTATGGTGTTTGTAAATTAAGAAACTGATCCCATTTTTTTGCCCTGGTGGTTTACTCAGCCAAAAAGCTTCTTCTCCTACCTAGCTGCATAAGTACTTGATATCTTTAAGTCTTTATATAACTGGGACCTTCAAAGGAGTCGTACCCGGAAAACAGGAAGCAAAATTGCAATCTGTTCCTCCTCTGTTTTACTCTGCTTTATTTTCTCCATAGTATTGATCTAGCATATTATACAATTTTCAGATTCACCATATTGTTTCTGTCCCCTTCCCCCGCCCCAGCCATGTGATCTCCACTAGGTTAGGAGTTTTTTCTGTCTTGCTAACAGGGTATTACACCCTGAAAAGGTACTGGCACAAACTAGGTGCTCAACAAATATTTATGGATTAAATGAAGTTTTAAAAATATAGCATGATCTTCGCTTTCTTATTCTAAAACAAAAACATGTATGTATACACATGTATATGCAGGAAGAAGAAAAATATTTCAAAATGTTAATGGTGACTTCAAGTAATAGTCTCCTTGTTTTTATTTTCAAAATTCCATGTGAAAATGTACTGTTTTATCATGACACAGTTGCTTTTTAAAACATCTCTTCTAAACCTCCGGTAAAGTACATTGCCATGCGCAGGGAGTTGTCTGTTGCAAATTGCAGGAAGTTGGTTTCCTTGTGAAACGCAGTCCACAAGGGGAAAGGTATTGACGGTCTTTAAATAAATTGTTGTTTTGAAATAATCTCCCGATATTTTCTGGTGGTGAACTATTCCTTGAAGAAATAAAAATTTCTTCCTCTCCCTGTCGACCGCGGCATGCCTGGGGAACACACCCACCTAGCAACCGGGAGCCAGCCGAAGTATGGCACTGCGCCTTTAATTCCCGGGTGGGGGAGGGGGGTAGTGGATAATTTCCGCTCCCCCACTCCCTCCGCGGCCCTGGTGGCAGCTGTCACCTGTAAGGCGAGCACCGAGCACGGGGGATGGAGCCTGGCGCCTATTGGACACAATACAAAGACAGAAACCTACCCGGAAAGCTGGGGGCCCGGCGGGGCGGAGGCGGTGGGCGCGCGATCCGGCCCCCCGCACCTTCCTCCGGGAGACACCCGGGCTCCACCGCGCGGGCGTGACCAAGGTCCAGCTTCAGTGACACGCCCGTCCCGCCTAGGTGAAAACGATCAGGTGAGCCTGGCGAAAAGGACCTCGCTCCCGGAACCGCTGTTACGCCCGTCCCAGCGGGCGCGAAGACGTGCACCTGCCCAGGCAGCCAGGTACGTGGTAAGGGGCGGCCTCGGCTCCCCTGCCGGGCTGGACTGACCATGGCCCTAGCCGCCGCGGCCGCCGCCGCTGCCGCCGGGGTGAGCCAGGCGGCCGTGCTGGGCTTCTTGCTGGAGCACGGCGGCAAGGTGCGCAACTCGGATCTGCTGAGCCGCTTCAAGCCCCTGCTGGATGCTGGCGACCCCCGCGGCCGCGCCGCCCGCAGGGACCGCTTCAAGGAATTTGTCAACGACGTGGCGGTGGTGAAAGAGTTCGATGGCGTCAAGTTTGTGGTGCTGAAAAAGAAGCTGCGGCCCCGGGAGGCACCAGAGCCCCTGCCGTCGTGCGTCCCTGGCACGACCGGAGCACCGGCCCTGCAGTCGAAGATCACTTCCGTCTCACAGGGGGAACCGGCTGGCCCGGGGACTCCATCCCAGGCCGCGGCGCAGCCGGCGGTAGAACCATGTGAGGACCCGGTCCCGCCGTTAGAGCCACAGGACACGCCCGGGGCTCCGGCCTCCGAGCCCACTCAGCCGACCGGGGCTCAGCAATCAGGAGGGCCCTCCGACCCCCAGATTCCAGGCTTTGAGGTAGTCCCTCCCCCCGAGGGGCTATCTGCAGACGTGGCCCCGCCGTCTAGGTCGCGGTCGGTGGAGGCCTTGCCCCAGACAGAGGCTCCAGCCCCGGAACCTGGGCGTCGGGCGACGAAAGAAGTGACACCACCCCCTCGGCACGCGCCGCCGCCGAAGCCCTGCATGCTGCCTGTGCGATGCGTCCCGGTCCCGGTCCCCGCCGCGCTCCGGATCCGGGCGGAGGAGCAGGGCTTGCGCCGACAGTTGTCGGAAGAGCCGAGCCCGCGGAGCTCCCCGCCGCTACTGCGGCGGCTGTCGGTGGAAGAGTCTGGCCTGGGCCTCAGCCTGGGCCCGGGCCGCTCCCCGCACCTGAGGCGCCTGTCACGCGCAGGCCCGCGCCTGCTGAGTCCGGACTCGGAGGAAGTGCCCGTCGCGCCGCCGCCGTCCGCGGTGCCCCTGGAGCCGACAGAGCACGAGTGGCTAGTGCGGGCGGCTGAGGGTTGCTGGACCCACCAGCTGCACGGGCTGCTGCTGCGCGACAGCGGCCTGGCGGCCAAGCGCGACTTCATATCTGGGTTCACGGCCCTGCATTGGGCCGCCAAGACCGGCGA
This sequence comes from Spilogale gracilis, assembly GCA_004023965.1. NCBI lineage: Eukaryota > Metazoa > Chordata > Mammalia > Carnivora > Mephitidae > Spilogale > Spilogale gracilis. The sequence continues at coordinate 62,336 of PITA01006795.1, forward strand.
CCGCGAGATGGCGCTGCAGCTGGTGGAGGTGTCGCGACGCGGGGGCGCGCCGGTGGACGTGAACGCGCGCTCGCATGGCGGCTACACGCCGCTGCACCTGGCGGCTCTGCACGGCCACGAGGACGCCGCCGTGCTGTTGGTGGTGCGCCTGGGCGCGCAGGTGCACGTGCGTGACCACAGCGGGCGGCGCGCCTACCAGTACTTGCAGCCCAGTGCCTCGTACGCGGTGCGCCGCCTCCTCGGCGACCCCTGCCTTCGAGGCTCTACCGAAGCGGACGCCACCGGTGCTGGTGGTGGCGCTTTTGCGGCCCGGCGCCCAGTGCAAGTGGCCGCCACTATCCTCAGTTCCACCACCAGCGCGTTTCTGGGTGTTCTGGCCGACGACCTGATGCTCCAAGACCTGGCTCGAGGCATGAGGAAGTCGGGCTCCTTTAGCAAGTTCTTGGGTGCCTCGCCCATGGCTCCACGTAAAAAGACTAAGGCCCGTAGTGGCCTGCCGGCTTTTTCAGAAATCTCTCGTCGACCTACTCCAGGGCCCTTGGCTGGTCCAGTGCCCATCCTGCCCCCCACAACTTGAAGGTCCCTGAAGCTCAACTTTGTTGATGTAACCCAACCTGCCCCTCAAAGTCTAAGGCTGCCCAAAAGAGCGGCTCAACACCTGTGGCTCCATCTTGTTTTCAGCTTTGTCCCTGAAACCTGTTTTACCCTCGTGGGCCAGCGCCTCTAGTTTCTGCCTGAAGCTTGACCTGTCTCTGGAGATGGGAGTCAAGATCTCAGTGGGAACCTTCTATAAAGAATGCCAGAAATCATGCTTGAACACTGGAGGCTCAAGTTTTTGGAGCAAAGTTAAGGGCCCTGAATGAGTTAACCTGATACCGCCACATCTACAAGCTCCAAAGCCAAAACTAGGGTTTCTTTAAATGTGGTGTGCTGCTGGATTGTGTGTCAGCTTTAAGATACCTAGTGGTTTTGTAATTTGATGCTTTTATCCTGTTTTTAAATTAAAATGAGGTAAAACAACTTTCATAATAACCTTTTGAAATTATATTTTTCCATTTTTAGGCAAAATGCTCGTTTTCAATCTTTTGCTAAGTATTTAGGAATTCTATTAAGAAAAAAAAACAGATGATCAAGATCTAAAGGAAATTAGTCCCAAAACAAAACCCTTAAACATTCATCTACCTCATTTTAGGCACTCAAGATTCTAGAGAGACTTGAACACAGAATGTAACCACTGTGAATGTAATTAATTTCGGTTGTGCTGTGAATGCTCAATATTAGGAAACAAGAGCATCTTGGGAGTGAGAATGACTTAACAGCGAGAGAAAAGGGACATTTGGCAAATACTTTTAATTTCTGGTTGTCTTTATGATGAAATACAAACAGCATCTTCAGCACTGGTGGGTGGTTATTTTGATTTGGCATGAATATTTAATTTTTTAAGTGTGAATGCACCATTGTGCCATGTGTCTGAATCTGGTTTTCCATTCTGACTGAGACTTTCAATGCCGTAAGTGAATATTCAAAGAAAAACATGTCATAAGCATTACACCAGAAAAATAACTGGTTAAATGGATGCACTTAAACAGCATCATCCATTTTATATGAAAATTCCACAGAAACAAAAAGTATGTTATATCCACCTTTAAAAGCAATCTGAAAGCAAACAACTTATTCCAAAATAGCAAATGCAGAATTCTTTGCTCAGTGACCTTAGAGGGATGACTTAACTTACCTGGACCTTTTTCCTGTCTGTAATTGAGAATATTTGTAGGTATTTACCAAGAAGTCCCAGGTTCAATACGTTGTAACTACAATGTCTCTTTTTCTACTTTAAAGATGGGAACTCTATTTGCTCAACCAGCCTTTTTAAAATATATTGTAGTAATGCTCTGCTTTTGCAAATTATGTTTGCACGTCATTAATTATATCAAATAGTTTCTGTGGCAGAGGGGAGTGTGGCTTCGCCCCTCCAAATACATATATCAGTGAGGCCTCTGACATTATTGAAGGCCATCCTTAATGGAATGTTTTGATTTAAGCAATGAAATAAACAAGTCTCCCATTTTGTTCCTCCTTGTGTGATAATGTACTTCTCTTCAACATTGTCCAACTCTTGCTATCTACTTACTTCTTCAGTTTCTCCTCATCCTCTTCTGCCTCTTTCAGGCATTCTATTATTGAAAGAGTTTGGATTGATCAACTAAATGCAGGCTCCGTCCACATACAGGTATCCAACCAAAAAACAAACAGACAAACAGATGAATGCAGGCCCTGATTTGACCCTTCCCAACTTCCTTGCCTACAACTCTAGCTAAGCTACATAAATTATTTTAAAATGCAAATTAAATCTGCCTCTGCAGATAAATTGTGGGAGGCAATAATTACAGCAATCTCAGTTGCTGAAAATCTAAAAAACAGAATAAAATATTAGAGATTTTCCATGGTAAAAGAGGCTTGACTGAGACAGGATAACAAAGGTTACAAACATAGGTATGACCAGCCTTGCGAAAGACAAAATATTGTAATAAAAATAACTAATGTCTATTACACTATTAATGTCTATTACTTAAATCAAAGGAGGGTTACTTAAACTGCCAGAAGAATCTTTGTGTTTCAGAAAGGCATGCTGCAAGCCTTCCAAGTGAAGTAAAACATTGGTAAGAGTTTGGGATCAATGAGCCTAAAACTGAGATGTTAGAAACCACTGTTTTTTCCTTGCAGGTCCAAACTTTCTGAAACTGTAAGTCAGTAGGAAATTATACTTTGAAATGCATATGGAAAGTTTTCAAAAACCATATATTGCCAGCACGAGGTACACCTATGAGGGGTATTTTCAACAAATAACAATAACAACAAAAGTTGTTTATAAGTTAAGGCAATTTAGCTGCCTCAAATTGTTGTAGGGAAGAGAATCACTCCTTTTAATGGGGGAGAAGTTAATGTTATGTATGAGTCATCCAGAGCAAGCTTTTAAATAAAGGTTTATACTTCCTTTAGAGGAGGTTGGAGGTTGTTCTAGAACATTTCTTGCTTACCTAATGGAGACCAGGATATGCGTGATGCACATACAGCCTGTGTTTTTTAAGTGCCAGGCACTGTTTTAACCCCCATGCAGGTATCAACCTCAACCTTACAAGGTATGTTCTGTTAGTATCTTGAATTTCAAGTGAGGAAATGGAAGCCTCAAGAAACTGTAAGTAACTTGTCCAGGCTTCACAGCTCCAACGATCAAAGCTGTGAGATGGCCTCCTGGTGCTCTTTTCCATTGTGTCCTGCTGCAGGAAAGCAAAGTGGTCTCATCTCAGCCCTTACTCACCTAGTGACCTTAAGCATGTCACCCAGTTCTCCAAGCACTATCTCCCTCCTTCGTGGGCAGTAAGACTTGCAGTATATACCCTACAGGCTTTGAGGAGGGTGGAGCCTAGGGAAGGAGTAGGTAGAGCTCCTTGGGAACTGCAACACCCATTTGAAATATTACCAGGGGTGCCCAGTTGGTCCCATGGAGGTATCTGGCTGCATTCCAAAACCAAAGAGCTCTCATTTGTGACTTTGCTTTATAAGATCACCATTCTTTAACCATGTTAGTATTTGTATACATAAACAACAATGGACTGTGCAGGGAAAAATATATTCCCACGAAAGGGAGATTATCTCACATTCTGTACTGTATCACTGTAGTTGAAAATAGACATCACAGGGCACCTGGGTGGCTCAATGGGTTAAAGCCTCTGCCTTCAGCTCAGGTCATGATCTCAGCATCCTAGGATAGAGGCCCTCATCAGGTTCTCTGCTCAGCAGGGAGCCTGCTTCCTACTCTCTTCTCTGCCTGCCTCTCTGCCTACTTGTGATCTCTGTCAAATAAATAAAATCTTTTAAAAAAATAGACATCACAATGTCTTTCTTAATGCACACTCCCTTAATATCCCTACTCCTGTCTTCCAGACCTAATGTCATCTGGCCAACGGGACTGAAAGCACTCCTCAACACAGTTCTAAAGCTGGGCTCACTCAGAACCCATATTCTCTGGCTTTTATGGCCTTTTCCTGGAAGAAATTATTTGGCCTTTCATAATAGTTTGATAGGTAGACTTTGTATTGCTCTCCAGATAGCTTTTTGCCTTGAACCTCTTGCCCTGGCCTTACCTTTCCAGAACAGCCACACCTCTGAACTTAAACTTGTGAAGCCAAGGAGGCCTCAGGTGTTTCTGCAAGGAAGTGGGGAAAAAGGAAGAGACAGAGAAACAAGGCTGGGTGGTGTGGTGGGAGTCGGGGTGGGGATATTTCCAGATTTCTCCTGGGGAGGGGTGTCTTCTTAGGGAGAAAGGTGGTATCGATTTAAGTTTCAGCGACAACAGGTAAACACCCACCCTGTGGATCTAAACACTGCGGGGTCTTGGAGAAGAGTGGTTTTAGCAATTGCCGGCTGCCACCTCTTCCTCCTTTTGCCCCCACATTCTCCTTTCAAACCTCCTTTCTCTGCGGTGCTCGCAAGCACATTTGACCTAAATCTCCACCCAAGCTTCTGATTTACATGTAAATGGGGTGCCTGGGTGGCTCAGTGGGTTAAGCCTCTGCCTTCCGCTCAGGTCATAATCTCAGGGTCCTGGAATCCAGGCCCGCATCGGGCTCTCTGCTCAACAGGGAGCCTGCTTCCTCCTCTCTCTCTGCCTGCCTCTCTGCCTACTTGTGATCTCTCTCTCAAAATAAAATGAACAGCACCGAGATCTGTTCCTGCGAGGATCCCTGAGGTTTACAGCCCCGGCTCCGCGGTGTGCCCAGCAGGCTGTTCCAGACAGAATGCGCATAGGTTTGGGGCGCCGCGGGACGCCGCTTCCCTCTTCGGCTTGCAATTTACAGTCTGAAGGTATCTAACACTAATTAAATCCATATTAGGAGGAATAGCTGAGGCGGGAAGAGGCAAGCCGGGGAGGCGGCTGCGGGGGTACCTGTTGCCTAGCAACGTCAGCCAAAGCCTGCCCCGCTCTGCAGGCAGAGGGGCTGGGGGGGTGGAACCGACCGGCGGGGGCGCTGGCGGCTTGAGGAGCTGGGGGCAGAAATTCCAATAGAGACCCCCGAAACCCCCTTTTCCATCCAGGGAGATTAAATAAGGCTCTTTTTGATACTGATACTCGAGATTAACACCCCCCGCCCCGGCTTCCCTCCTTCCCACTTCTCATTAACCAACAACGTTTCAACCAACGACTGGCGGCGAAGGAAAGCAAGCCAGCTTTCCCGTGGCCCGCGGGCCAGAATTTCTTTCCGACATAAGCAAAAAGGCTCAGATCCAGCCTTCAGGCTTAACGAATGCGGGTCTGTGGGGAAGGCAAAGCCCCTGTGCTTAGCCCGCAGGGCCTACTGCCTGGGGAGGAAGCTACAGTGGTGTAGGTAGCCGTCATCCTAGGGCGAACACTGCTCTCTGCTGGCAACGTCCCGGAATTCACCCGGCCTCTGGCACCTGCCCACACACCACCACCAAAAGTCTTAGTCTGGGGGGCGCTGGGGTGACCTAGTGGGTTAAGGTCTGTCATCGGCTCAAGTCATGATCTCAGGGCCCTGGAATCCAGGCCCTTGTGAGGCTCCCGGCTCAGGGGAGAGTCTGCTTCTTCCTCTCCCTCTGCCCCTCCCTGGCTCTCTTTTAGTGCTCTCTTTTTCTCTCAAGGACCTTTAAAAAAAAGTCTGATACCAATACTGAACGCCTATGGTGCTCATTCCGCACTGTGACAGAATAACAGTGTAGAAGGGTCATAAAATGGAACAGGAAGAACACAGGGGCAAGATGAAAGAATGGGTGCAGGAGGTGTGGCCCTACCCTCCCCATCTGGTAAAGACAAGCACAGAAGCCTCCTAATTCCCCGTGGGAAAGTCCAGCACAGAACCAAAGTGCACTATACCCGGACCACAGCAGCCACTGCTCCTCAAGCCCATCCTGGGCTGGAAGTGCTTTGTCTGAACAGTACACCATTTTCATTGGCCTAACTGGTGACTGTTAAGTGTTTTTCTAAGAATATCACAATGGGAGAATGCAGGGGCTGCTGTACAGGGGAAAAGGCAGAAATAAGTTTATTCTATCCAGACTATCTCAAAGCCAGCTGCCCTGCTAGGCTGAGGACTTTGGAGTGGAAGCCCTGCCCACAGAGTTCAAAGGAGAGAAGGAAAGCATAAGGTTAGAACCCCCAACTGCTTCAGCAGGAGCCCCATATGTTTTTTATAAAGAGGCACAATGTCAGCATTGTTCTGCGCTCAATGGCCCGACTGTTAAAACTAATGCTTTTGGTATGAATAAGACCATTTAAAATTCCCAACCAGTTGCACTTAGTGACAATACCCATCAGAAAACAAGCCCAGAAGCAGAGATTTCTCACTTTGAGGTCAGTTGGCTTTAAAAACACATACACATGCCTTTTAATGTGCCCAACTTCCAGAAATATACTCAACATTTGCATCAACAATGTTTTTGGCCCTGGTGTGTGCAGCTGCAAATACTAAAGCACATTTTCACGTGTATATTTGAGAACTTAACATTGACTCTGCGCACACGGGGCTGATGCCCAAACAGGGGGGAGTGTGTGTCCTCTGTTTCATTCCAAACCAGCACCTAGGGCCTCACTCCCAACCTGAGCTCACCCCTAGCTTAGCCTGTCTAGCATACAAGCAGAGCTGCCTCTCCAGGTCCTCAGGCCCCCCATTCTAGGTTTCCAGGTCTCTCATGCCTCACCTCAGCTCTCATGCCCTCCTCAAGCGTGGTAGATCCCATGGGGAGCTGGATAATCTCACTTTTGATAATACATTTCTTTCTGAGTCTTGGAATAAATGTCCCCAAATTCATCAAGGTTTTTAGGCAGCGAAGCAACTGAACCTATTTTATGTTGAGTCGAAGGGAAGCAGTTACCTCCATTTCTACTTTTGAGGCTGGAGGCTTGGGTAAAAACCAGCAAAGGAGAGCTGGGGTCGCCCAGTCAGGCCTAGACCTTTGTGGTAGTGATGCAGTCACCGAAACTGTAGGCATTGCTGGTGGCAGTGGAGTCAGAAGCCCTGGCATCCCCTTGGTCCCTCCTGGTTTCAAGCCTATATCCCAGTCTTCCCAGGGATTCCCAGACCTGACTGAGGTCCTCCAGCAAATCCCTCTTCTGCTCTAGTCAGGCAAGGCTGGTGTCCTTTGTCTGTAAACACGATTTCTCCCTCAAGCTAGGCTCCAGGTGACACACACACTTCTCACATCAATTATTAAGAAACAAAAGGAAAAAGACCATTTTGCATATTAAGTTGAAATGCTCCTCTGATTGTCTCCTCTCCCTTCCACCAACCCAGACAGAGCCTCTCTCCTCATAAAAAGGGGAGAATACTGCAGTTTTAAAAATCCATAAATTAATTACCAAATAATCCACAAGACTTGGGTAAGGCTACATGAAAACACTTACAAATATCCTGGGAAGACCCCACCTGGATCTTCTCCCCTCCCGGCAAGGGAAAAGCACGGTATCAACCAGTGTCACCCCCAGTGATGTGGGTGAGGGGCAAACGCGGTGTTTCCCCCCACCCCACCGCCTGTAATTAGAGGAGGGGAGGAAGGCAGGGCGGTTTATCTGGAAGGCGGGTCTCTGGGGGCCAGGCCAGCCTGGGAGGCGGGTAACGATGGCCAAGGTCGTTCCTGAGGGCGTTGAGTTGGTCCTGAAGGAGCCGGATCCGTTCATCCAGGCTGCGCTGCTGGGCCAGGACCGCGGCCTTGCCCGCCAGCAGGGCACGGTAGGCGCTCAGCTCCTCGGTGGGCAGAGCCTTCGCCAGCACCTCGCGCAGGGCCCGCTCGCGCCGCGCCACGTGCTCCTTCAGCTCCTTGGCATCTTCCCGCTGCCGCTGCAAGAGCCCAAGTCGCTGCCGCAGAGAGGCCTGCAGCCGCAGGGAGAGTGCGCCATGAGCACGGTGAAGGCCGGCGCTGGCAGGTCCCTCAGCGCCCTGCTCTCCCCAGCCCCAACCCCTGTCACCTGGTCGTCTGGGTCGCTGTCTGTGCCTGCCTGGGCCAGGGCGTGCCGCACGCGGGCCAGGCGACTGCCCAGCAGCAACAACAGGCCAAGTACCCGCTCTAGGTCGGCCATGAACCTGCTGTACCGCTCCACGTCTTGGGGAGCACAGGCCTGGCCCACCACAGTCTCCAGAGCAGCCCCACGCCTAGCCCAAGCCTGGGCCTCCCCATGCAGCTGCTCCTGCTCCGCCTCAAGGTTCCGCAGCATCTTTTGGAGGAGGTCAGCTAGCTCCATCTGAAGGGAAGGCGTGGCTACTTGAGGGTGAGGCCAGACCCCAGACTCCTCAGCCCATACTCTGGGCTTTTGCCACACCCCATCTCCACCAGCCCCTCCGCACTCACTTTCTTGGCTTGGATGCTGTTATTTTGATCAGGGAGACCCTGGCCACAGGCCTGGTCAGGCACAGGGTGGGTGGTATGCTTTTCAAACCTCATCTCCTCCTGAGAAGTTGGCAGGAGCTGGCTGGAGCTAAATAGATAGAACCTGGAGACAAAGCCAGAACTCCTTGGGTTGTCCTGCCCTAGACTGAAGGGACTTAGAATCCCATGTGTCCCTGGTGCCCCTCACTCACCCTGGCTCAGGATTACCATCAGCTTCCTTTCCAGCCTCCTTAGAGGCTGGCCTCATTGCAGCCCAGACCTCTGCTAAAGGAATCAGCCCATCTAGCAGGTCCAGAGGTGGCTCTGGGCTGGGACAGGAAGCGAGAGTGTCACTCATAGAGGGATCCAGTCTGGCCAGCTCCTGAACCAGCTCCTCAAGGCGAGGACTGGGCCATGTTGGCCTGGAACCAGGCTGGCCAGTGCCCCAAGCCAGGGCAGTATGGCCTGGAGCACCTGGGGTATTGTTGCTTGGAGGTCCCAGGGCATCAACTGGGTGAGGTTTGAGGGGGTCACTCTTTGCAGCTGCAAATGAGTCAATGGTCAGCAGGCCATTGGGGTCAAAGGTTGTGATGTCACCATTTGCAATCCGGGGGGGGCTATAGTTTATGGTCTTAGAGACCCCCACAAAACCATTTATCCTCTGCCAGCCGTCATCTGGACACTCACGGAGAGGGTGCTCCAGGGGGACTATAGCCTGATCAGCACTCTGGCCTGAGCCAGTTCCATACTGCTGGTCGGAGACACGGACACTGGAAGTGGAAGAGACACTGAATCAGAAAAAGCTCTGTCCAAAGACAAGCAGCGGTCTCCAAGGGCCACCTGTCCCTGTCCCCACCAGCCAGACTCCTAGACTCTACCTAAGAGAGGGCTCCCTGTCTCTCTAGCATTTTGTTGACATATGTGGGAAAGGGATGTCTCACTCTGCTTGGAAGCAAGAGGTAACTCACCTGGTTGGGTTTCCTGGGGGGGCATGGGTGTCTGGAGGTGATCTCCTTCTGACCAGGGTGACTTCTTCCAAGAAAACCTCATCATCGGGAAGGGATGGGAGTTGGGTGGACCCCATGCATGTCTCTGAGGCCCTCTGTTCCCACTCAGCGGGATTGCTCTGGGGATACTCTGCAGGACACACCACTGTAGCTTCCTTCTGGGTCAGGAACCTGGAGGAAGGGACCCCACACTGACCACGGTGACCAGGAAGAAAGCTCTTGGTGCTGCACGGGAGACACTGCAGGGTGGCAGTACAGAGGGGATGGATTCTAGGGGATGTAGTTTGCAGAAGACAGAATCAGAAGGCTCAAACTGAGCATCGGTGAGGGGCCTTCCCTTTCTTGGGCAAGAGCTATGAAAACTGCTTTTCTCTAACTTGCAGTTCCCCACTGGTCCATATCTCTCACCTGGCAAGTTTGGTCTGAAACAAGGTTCTGGGGGTTTCCACTCCTTGGGGAACAGCCTGGAAAAGCAAAAGATTGCTTTAAACGTAGCTCAAGTTTTCAGTCTCCCAGATGTCCCCCACCCCAACCAGCAGTCCCTATCTTCTACACCTGGACAACAGGCTTGACCACTCCTGGGCCTCCCCAGGGGACCAAGACTTCCCCTGAAGCACTCTGACTCCTCCCACTGGAAGGCCTATAGGCGTCACCAAGCTTCAGGGACCGGAGTTCCGGGTCCTCTATGCCTTGGGGCTGGGTCTCAGGCAGCCATCTGTTCCGGTGACCTTCGAATTCTGCCAGCATCTTTCGCTCCTGGGGCTCGGGCCTGGCGATGCCAGAACTGGAGCCGGCCTCACTCGAGCATTCCCCTGCGGATCCACCGCCTAGACCCACGCAGTCTAGCTTCCCAGGCTCGGAGAAGCACCACTTCCGCTGCTGGGGGGCTAGCGGTCCCCGGCCAACGGTTCCCGTTGAGGGATACCCGGAGCACGCCGGCTCCACTTCCCTGCCGCCCGGGTGGCTGAGCGAGGCAGAGCGCGGGTGCGCCGCGGGGGGCCGCGCGGGGACAGCGGTCCGCAGGCGGGCGGGCAGGCTCATGCGGAGCTCCTTGCGCTGGAAGGATGTCTCCCGGAGCACTCGCCGCTGGGCGCCCTGTAGCCGCTGCCGGTAGGCGGCCCGCGAGGCCGGTGGGCTGGGTGGCTCCACCGCCCGCGCCTCCGCCTCCGCCTCCGCTGCCAGCGCAAACAGCAGCGGGGTGGCCTGCCGGCTGAGCGGCCCGGACGTCCCCCGGACCTCCGGGGGTAGCACCCCACTACGGGCAGCGGCCGCGGGCCAGGGCTGCGGGGATGCACGAAGGCTGCTGGCGGGGGCCGGGCCGCCCCACACCACGCGCACGTAGTCCCGGTCCAGGTAAGGGAGGAGGTCGGTCCCGGGCGACGGCGTGCGTGGCTCGGGAGCACCGGAGGCTGCGGAGAAAGAGCTGTAGGCCGAGTCGGCGCGCGCGGACAACCGCCGCAGGTCCAGGCTGCGAGTGGACGAGGCTGGAGAGGGGCGGTCTCCCCCAGGCCCCGGAGCCTCCATGGCTGCGCAGGTGAGTGCTAAGGTCAGCTCCGCGGGGCCTGGAAGGACACAGACAGCATGGTCGGGGAGGAGCCCTGGGTCAGGCTGGCCCCTCCAACACCAACAGCCAGGTGCTTACTAAACATCCCCTTCTTGGTCACAGGGCCTTAAGCGCTGCATTTTCCCGGGTCGGGAATGACATGGTAGGGCCAGCGCCTGGGAGCAACTCGAGTTTGAGGGCGTTAGCTATTCCCCTTAGCACAGCGGAAGGAGTTGGCGACTAGCCCACTCCCTCCTGAGGTTCTCCTGGCTGACAGCCCCTGCCTCTCCCCTGGCACCCCCAGAAGCGCTGAGAATGTACCCACACTCCTTCCCTCCCCAACCCAGTCCCACCCTGGTGGCTTCCTGGCGGCTTTGTTAGCTTCTCCTGTGATCCTTCCCTAATAAACAATGGTCAAGAAGTTCTGAGATCACAGAGGAGCCAAGAAAGGAGGGGCAAGACCCAGTCAAGGGGCAGGGGCAGCCTCACAGCCTTCCCCCCTCCTTCTGTGTCAGTTATATTCCAGGCATTTTATATAAATATTTATCTTGATCCTCACAACTGCTATCTGCATTTTACAGATGAAGACACTGGGGTTTTAGGGGGGAAATGATTTGCCCAGAGGCACACAGCAGCTAAGAAGCAGAACCCTGGGGCACCTGGGTGGCTCAGTTGGTTAAGCCACTGCCTTCAGCTCAGGTCATGATCCTGGAGTCCCAGGATCGAGTGGGATCGAGTCCTGCATTGGGCTGCCAGCTCCACGGGGAGTCTGCTTCTCCCTCTGACCTTCTCCCCTCTCATGCCATCTCTCACTCCTCTCTCAAATATTTTTTAAAAGGAAGAAGAAGCAGAACCCTGTCTGGAATCTGGGCCTGCCTTCAAGCTTACTGCAAGAAGCAAACCGTGCTGAAAACTAGTTTACCTTCACCACTGCCCCTGCCCCCACCTGCCTCAACTGCTAGAAGCCTCCAGCAAAGCCTAAACTCTGCTGTGGGCAAGTCACCCCCACCTACTTGAAGAATACCAGCAGATAGCAAAACAATATGGTCTCTGCTTTGCAGCCTTGAACCCCCAACTTTGTCCTGCTGTTCTTGCTCCTCCTACTGGGCCCATCTGGGAGGTCTCCTGACCTTTTGGGAACCCCTACAGTGTCCTGAGCTCCTCCCCAACTCACACTCCACACAGTGCTCATCACCCTGCAGCATAATTGTTGGCTTGCTTGTGATTCCCTGTTCCTATTCCCACCCGTGAACTTCCTGAGAACAGGCTCTGTACTTACTAATCTCTGTACCCTCAGTACCTGGCATGCAGCCAATGTTAAAAAAATATTTGTTGGATGGCAAAGAAAGGATCAAAACTTGTAATGAGTGGATGGGGGAGTGGATTTGGTGGAGAAAGAAGAAGGCTCCTTGGCTTCTGCCCACTTTTGTCTCCCTATTTTACTGGTGAGGGGGACAGAATGAATGAGGCAGTTGACACCATGGAATACTGTCCAGGTTACTCATACATTATTAGGAAACAAAAGAGCAGTCAAGCATAGGTGGAGCTGGACAGGCCAGAAATCAGTACCTCCCCAGAGCCAAGAAAGGAGGAGCAAGGTGAGTGACAGGAGGAGTTGGGTGGGTGTGCATGGGTCAAGGGTGAGAGCTATGAATCTCAGGAAGCTGGGGCTCCTAATGGGCTATGGGGACTTTGGGGAGTTAGGAGGACTTGCTTTCCCTAAGCTGGCTTGGAGAGGGGTACAGAGGAGGGTGACTAGCAGCTGGGGTGGGAACTGAAAAGCAGGTTCGTTGGAGCCTCCTAAATACTATTTGGAACTCAGGGTCACCCTCCACCCCCTTCCCCAAGGCCCTAGATGCTACAGATGGTGGGTCAGGGGAGGGTCACAGGTCAGGGGAGGGAGGGGAGGTTAGTGGTGTGAGGATATGGTGTTTCCTAAAAAGGTGAGGCTCTGTCTGCTGAATTTTCAGGAGGGTCTCGCAGCTGATCTGGAACCAAAACATCTTGCCAGTGCCTACTTGGAGGTACCTTTATGCCCATTAACGTGGGCCCTGCAGGTTGGTCCTCTCACACTCAGGTTTGGGGACCTCTTTCGCAGAGTGTTTCCACTCTCTGGATTTGAGGAAGACGAGCAGCTATTCTGAGTAGCAGATCCTGGGAGGGCAGTCACCCCCTCTAGAAAAGCTGCCCTAGGCACCCAGGCAGTAGCCCTCTCTCTTCCTAGTCTGAGCCCAGTTTGGGAGCCTTGTTTTCCCTGGTGCATGCCACCCGTGCCTGCACCTTGTTGGCTTCCTGCATCTACAGACACCAGCGACTCTTCACGTCCAAAGACGTTTCCTCAAAAATTTTATCTTGTGAGTAACTGTGTTCACAAAAGATTCTGCGTTCAGCACACACACACACAAAACAGCTTAACGGATAATAAGACTGTGTGTACGTATGTTTACTCTTTGCCCCTAAATTGTTTTGAGGATACTTTTGCAGTGGGGGCCTCAGTATGTCGATAACCGCACAGATGCTCACACTGAGTCTTTTGCAGAACCCGCTACACTCAGACGGGGCAGCTCCTTTAATGTGTTTTGGGGCCTCAACACAAAGAGCAAGGAGTTTGCACACTTGCTGTCTGGCCAGCCACTGTGGCTGGGGGTGGCGACACCCCCGGAGCCCTAGCCTCAGCATTAGTGTCAGTTGTGGGCTAGGCTGCACAGCCAGGGCCTATGAGAAAAGTCCAGAGGCTAGCACCCAAGGAGCTCTTCAGTCCTTTGGCCAAGCCTCACCAGAGCAGAGGGAGCAGCATGGAATCCCTGCTGGAAAACCTCCAGAATGGGGTTTGGAAGTCGGGGGGGTGGGTGGGGGGGGTGGGGAGTTGTCACATACACTTGTCCCCTGAATGAAAGAGCAAGAGAGAAAAAGGAGACAAAGATGACTTCAGAGTTCAGAGCTGGAGGCCGGCAAGGTAGAGGTGCCAGTCTCAGGAAGGAGGAAGCTGCTATGGGGACTGGCCCAGGGTCCGGTGTTCAGTCTTGGGGCCTGTAGCCTCTGCAGTGTCTGTGGCAAGTCTGGGAAGCTGGGGAGTTGGGATGTGGCTCTAGATCTCAGCAGACACTTTGGACTAGGCAAGCAGGCTGACTCAGGTTTTTAGTTAGAGGTTGTTGGGGAAATTGATGAAGACAGCTTCCTGCTGGTAAAACCACACCAAGACAATAGGAACAGATCCGGGTGAGGTGACCAGAAAGACAGACAAGCTCTGGGCTCCTGGGTGGCTCAGTTGGTTAAGCGACTGCCTTCGGCTCAGGTCATGATCCTGGAGACCCAGGATCAAGCCCCACATCAGGCTCCCTGCTCCACGGGAGGCCTGCTTCTCCCTTTCTCATTCCCCCTGCTTGTGTTCCCTCTCTAGCTGTGCTTCTCACTGTCAAATAAATAAAATCTTAAAAAAAAAAAAAAAAAAGACAAGCTCAAATGATCAACAACAATTAGGAATTAAAGCATACTTTTCCAAAGACCACCTCACATCTGACCTGTCTGTGGAGAGGGTGTCCAGGCCACCCCTCTCAGAGTGTCTTCCCTCAGTAGCATGCTCACTATGGGGGTGCTGCCTGCAGGGAAGTGTCCATCCTGGATCCTGGGCCCAGTCTTCAGTGCCAGCACCCCAGATTAGTCTGGCCAGGCAGGCATGTGGGGAAGTTGCATGGTTCTCCCAGTCCCCTGCAGACCCTTTGTCCCAGGGCGTCCACAGGGATTGTGCAGCCCAGCGCAGCCTCCGCTCAGTGTCGCTCTAGCCAGATGTAGTACCCAGAGACTGGAGCTCGGCCACCACGCCCAGCAGAAGAGGCGGGGTGTTAGCTGCACCCCCGGACAGCAGGCCGCGGTCGGTCGAGGGCGGACCACATACCTGGGGCTTCAGGCTCTTGAAAAGTCGAGGCAGGAGAGAGACACTAGCCTGGTCACCGCAGGGGGCGGCAAAGTCACGCGGTGTGGCGTGGCAGCGGGACTCCAGGGACTCCGCTGGCCGCTGGCCGGCGCATTTAGGGGCCTTTCCTGTTGAGTTTACCATCGGGGAAGGAGGGTTCAGACACATGCCGGGACAGCGAGAGCTTGGGTGCGGGGGCATTCTCCAGCGGCTCAGCGGGCGCAGGGCGGGCGCAGGGTGTCGCGGAGAAAGACCCCACTGCGGGTGCTGGCCACATGGCGCCCTCCCCCGACAGCCGCCGCCACTCGGTGGGTCTGGCTGCCCGGTCGCTCCGCAAAGAGTTCCGGCACGCCAGGGCCCGACTCGACCCGCGCCCGCCAGACCAGGTTCGGGGCTAAACACCCCGAGGAACCACGCGCCCGCTGCTCCCAGGCGCCCCACCCCCCACCTCTTCTGGCTACAGGGCTCTCTCTCCCTGCCCGCCTCTGAGAAGTTCGATCCAGCCGCCCGGCCCCGCATCATACCTGAACTCCAGCGGGAGACGCGCTCCTGGGCGCCGGCCGCGCGGTGACATCAGAGCTCTGGGCTCGGGCTCCCGACCCCACCTCCGGGCTCCGGCCACCGCGGGGGAGGTGCCACGTCCGGCGGGGGGGAGGGGGCAGAGTGCCGGCGCTGTCCGGGGGATCGCCCGCACCCCACCCTTCGCCCGTGGTGACTGTTCTCCCGCCTTAGCCCCGGGCACAGGGGGTGGACACTCGTTCTCCCGCCGGACACCGGCCTTCCACTCCCGGTGGGAGAAGCGGGAGAGGAGGAGGAAGGGCCACCACGGCACTCACCCTCCCGCCTCCAGCGCCGCCTGACCGGGCGTGTGTTCAGCTCCCGCGGTGTGCGGGCTTGGAGCCCCAGGAACCCGACTGCTACCTGGGTGGGGAAGCCCTGACCGGGCCCCAGGGGCACCAGACGGCCACAATTCCTTTCAAGTTTGGCGGAGTAAACGGAGGCGCCTGGGGCTCGTGCCTCTTGTTTCTGTTCCTCAGAGTACAGTTTAGATGTAAGTCACCAACTATCCCTCCAGATCCTCCATTTCCAAAACTCTTCCAGCTCTTCGACTCCCACTGTGGGCTCGTATCTCCCATTATTGCCCCCTTTTCTCCATTTCTCCCGCTATCCCGCATCGTCTCTGCCTTTCTGGCCAGCCACCGGAACCACAGCGGGCGCATTGTGTATCCACTCCTGCTACTTTCGGTGGGTCCGTTAGGTGCCGCCCGTATGCACATTCTCTATGGCTTGGGCTGGATTCATTCCAGCCACGGAGTCTGGCTCTCAAGGTCTTTGCCTAAGGGGTTCTCCAGACTTAAGAGAATGCTCTAAAGTCATCTACCAATGTGCTTTCCTCCCTGCCCTGTCCTCAGCCTTCCCCGCCCCCATTTCCCAAACTTCTATCATTGAATACTGGCTCCCAAGAAATGCTTCATCCCCCGAAGGGATTATAGGGCCTTCTGCTGAGCCCTTGCAGTTCTCCACTGCCTCTGCTACTGGTGTGGGCATCCCTTGATCACCCACAGAATCAGCATGCCTGAGAGTGGGGACTGGGTCCCTCCATCCTGGCATACTCAGATGACAAATTTTATTGGTGGCAATAATAGGGACCCAGAACACAGACCAAGGATCAAAGCTACCACTTTCTGGTGGCACTGGAAGCCTGGGGAACTCTGTCTGCTAGGGTCTTCTAGGGGATGGAGACAGCAGGCACCTGAGCCTGGCTTTTGATTGGTGCCCTCCTGTCTGCTCCTTAAACACCACTCCCACCCAGGCTCAGCTTCAGCTTCAGCTGGAGCCCTGGGCTCTAAGACAGTGGCTTAGAACTTCTTGACTTTGAAAGCCTGCATCTTTTAAGTTCCTGAACTTTTTGGGCTCAGAGTAATATCACAATAGAAGGAACACAATGCAGCAACCAAAAGCCAATTCAAAATTGCCTGTGTTTTTATATTTTATATTGAAAAAGTATCGTGGGGAGCCTGGGTGGCTCAGTTGGTTAAACGACTGCCTTCGGCTCAGGTCATCATCCTGGAGACCCGGAATTGAGCCCCACATCGGGCTCCCTGCTCGGTGGGAGGCCTGCTTCTCCCTCTCTCACTCCCCCTGCTTCCCTCTCAGGCTGTGTTTCTCTCTGTCAAATAAATAAATAAAAATCTTAAAAAAAAAAAAAGAAAAAGTATCTTGAAAACCACAATGTGGACACAGTGTCCACAGCAATTCTTATAAACCCACTCAACCTTCCTGCTCCCTTACTTCTCTTACACACTATAGAAATTCTGCCTAACTCCCAGAATACTGAAATCCTGTCCACCCGCTTCTCTCCTTGCTTCCTGAATTATGAAAAAGAGAAAAGCAGGTCCCTGACATCTGGAGGTTGATGTGTTGCTAGGAGCTGAGCTAACATTCATAGCCAAGCCGTTGGTGTTCCCCTGTTGTACATAATCGATTTCACAGGACTTCAACACCAGGCAAGGCCATCTGTAACCATTCTGTAATCCTGTCTGGGCACAGACAATCCATGAAAATTGTCCACATCTTAAAAATGACCAAACATCTTTCTGTCCTGGCTGACATGAGTGACTCCCATTTCTTTCCCACTGGTAGCTTTAGCTTTGCTCTCAATATTCCTCTTTTGTAGGTAAGAATTATGGATATGTCTCATCATGGAATTACTCCTCCTTCCCAATGGCATTAAATACTGAGCATAATCTTGTTTAACACTCTCCAAAGTCACTAACACAAGACAAAATTCTCTAAGTCCTTTCTAATGCCCTCTTACTGACATGCCCAGTGGTTTCTCATGCTGTGTGTTCCCCCTCACTGCAGCAATAAATGCACTTACTTTGTTCAACTACAGGTGTATTCCTGGTGGTCTGTGACTGGAAAGTATTAAGATTTCCTAGTTCTCGGGAGCCTGGGTGGCTTGGTTGGTTGAGCTGTTGCCTTTGGCTCAGGTCATGATCCTGGAGTCCCTGGATTGAGTCCGGCATTGGGCTCCCTACTTCTTGGGGAGTCTGCTTCTCCCTCTGACCTTCCCCCTCTCATGCTCTCACTTTCTCTCTCTCAAATAAATAAAACCTTAAAAAAAAAAAAAAAAAAAAGATTTCCTAGCTCTCATCTAATGGGAAGAGACCAAGGATGCTGCTAAACATCCTACAATGCATAGGACAGTTGCCCACAAAAAGAATTATGCAGCCCCAAATGTCAATAGTGCTGAGATGCAGAAATGCCTCTTTACACCATTCCTTTCCTTGCCATAGACAACAATTCTGAGGTATTTGGCATGTATTGTTTTACATTTATCCTAAGGTGTAAGTATTGTTGCTTTGCATGCTTAATGTGAATGGCATTATGTTAAAATCTTAAAAAAAATTCCTGGGGCACCTGGGTGGCTCAGTGGTTAAGCCTCTGCCTTCAGCTCAGATCATGATCCCAGAGTCCTGCATCAGGCTGCCTGCTTGGCAGGAAGCCTGCTGCACCCTCTCTCACTCTCGCTGCTTGTGTTCCCTCCCTGGCTGTGTTTCTCTCTGTCAAATAAATAAAATCTTTTTTTTTTTTTAAGATTTTATTTATTTATTTGACAGAGAGATCACAAGTAGGGAGAGAGGCAGGCAGAGAGAGGAAGAAGCAGGCTCCCTGCTGAGCAGAGAGCCTGATGCAGGCCTCGATCCCAGGACCCTGACACCATGACCTGAGCCAAAGGCAGAGGCTTTAACCCACTGAGCCACCCAGGCACCCAAATAAATAAAATCTTAAAAAAAAAAATTCCTAGCTCTTTATAATAAAAGTACAAAGAAGGGGTACCTGGGTGCTCAGTGGGTTAAGCTAAGTGGACAACTCCTCATATCAATTCAGGTCTTGATGTCAGGGTAGTGAGATGGACTTCCAGCTCCATGGGGGGTCTGCTTTTTCCTCCCTTTCCCTCTCTGCCCCTGCCCCAGTGTATGCACTCTGTCTCTCTCTCATAAACAAATAAATAAATACATTCTTCTTTTTTTTTTTTAATATTTTATTTATTTGACAGAGAGAAACACAGCCAGAGAGGGAACACAAGCAAGGGGAGTGAGAGAGGGAGAAGCAGGCTTCCCGCCAAGCAGAGAGCCCGATGTGGGACTAGATCCTGGGTCTCCAGGATCATGACCTGAGCCGAAGGCAGTCGCCCAACCAACTGAGCCACCCAGGCACCCCAAATAAATACATTCTTAAAAAAACAAAAAACAAAAACAAAAAAAAACCCTCCAAGAATCTTGTGGGGGAGGGGAGGAGAAAAAACTGCCAAGTTCGAGTTCACCTTTAGTGGTGGTGGGTGGAGAGCCCGGGCTCTGAAGAGGATGGAGACGTGCACATATTAATCACATTTTTCTACAACATAAAAAAAAAAAACAGATGCCTGTGTCCCTCAGAATCTCAGTATTTTCCCAGGCTTGGGAGAGGTCTTTTTTTTTTTAAGATTTTATTTATTTGACAGAGAGAAGCACAGCCAGAAAGGAAACACAAGCAGGGGGAGTGAGAGAGGGAGAAGCAGGCCTCCTGCGAAGCAGGGAGCCTGACGTCGTGGGATTCGATCCCAGGTCTCCGGGATCATGACCTGAGCTGAAGGCAGTTGCTTAATCAACTGAGCCACCCAGGTGCCCCATGGAGAGGTTTTTTTTTAAAGAGCCTCCTCGGTAACCAGTCTGAGCCAGGGTTATAGCCACAGATCTTGCTGTGCTGGGCCAGGCCTGAGCTCAAAGAAATGATGGGTTGGGAAGGTGGTGGGCCTCATTCCATGAGGCTTGGTGCTTGTAATCTGAACTGTTGAAACATACCTAAGTCTCTGTCCCCCTCAAGTCTCCATGGCTTCTTGCTTTGATCTACCACCCCCCAGCCACTGTTGGATTTGGGTGTTATGATGTGACAATGATATAAACACTAAAGACCATGTCTTTGTTGCCAGGCACTGTGCTAAATCTGTGCTACTTATCTTTTTAACATTGTTATTCCTGAGAAGTAGGTATCATTATACCCCCATTTTATAGGTGAGAAAACTGAGGCTTGGGGAGATTAAATGTCAAGGTCAAGTGGCTCATAAGAAGTAGAGGCGAAATTTAACTCCAAGATGGCTAGTTCTGAAAGCCATTTTCATATAACCAGTGAACAGAATCGTAAGACGTAGATGTCCAGGCAGTCTTTGGGCCCATGTAGGAGAGCAGGGTTTCAGACCGAGTAGAACTAGAAAGTAAATGGGGAAGGTGAGAAATGAGCAGCAGCAAAACCCCAATTAGAAACTTCTTTCTTCTGTGTCCCCAGCAGGCTAACATGCACCTGGGCTAAGTTTCGCATACGGTTTCCATGGGTTTATTACAAAGGGCTTATAAAAACTTTTCTTTCCAGAAGTACATTTCCAAAGTGTTTTGCAATTTGATTTTTCTTTCTTTTTTAAGAAAGAGAGAAGGGTGGTGGTAGTAGAGGAGAGAGGGAGAGAAAGAATCTTAACCAGGCTCTACACCTAGAGTGGAGCCCAGCAGGGTGTGTGATCTCAAAACCTTGAGATCAGGACCTGACCTGAAATCAAGAGTCTGATGCTTAACCTACTGATAAACCCAGGCACCCCTGAAACTTGATTTTTTAATTTGAAGTTATATCTTGGAGCTCTTTCACTATCTGTACATAGAGCTGTATCATTTTTTTGATAGGTGCATAGTTATTCATTACATGGGCATAAATAAATTGGGTTATCAATGGACATTGAGGTCAACCTTGTATTTTACTATTTGTAATTTTGTAATGAATACCCTTGGTCATATATCTTTGCTCACATTTGTAGGATAAATTCCTTAAAGATGAATTGGAAGTGGATCCTCCCAGCCACCCCAACTGATACCCTACAGATCAGAAAAGAACCACCCAACCTGCCTTTCCTCAATTTCTGACCCTTAAAATCACAAGAAAAATAATTATTAATGAAATTATTATGTTTGGAGTAGTTTGTTATACCATAATAAATAAATGTAACAAGGTATGTCAGTTTTCAATTTTGGTTGATATTGTTAAATTTCTTACCAAGAGGTTGTACCAATTTACATTTCTGTCAATGGAGGAGAGTGACCATTTTCCTACATCCTCACTAATAAACAAAGTATTATCAAAACCTGATGCCTGCAATCTGAAAGGCAAAAATACTATTTCACTGCTTTAATTTACATTTTCAAGAAATGAAATTGCACATCATTTTGTTCATTTAAAAGCCATCTGTATTCACTTTGGCAATCTGTCAATTCCCTCTGCCCATTTTTCTATTTGATTATTGGTCTTTTCTTATTGATTTTTAAGATCTCTTTATATACTAAGGCAAGTAACATTTTTTTTCTTGTGTATGGCAAATATTTTCCCAAGGTTGTGTCTTCTGAATTTGTGGTGGCAATAAATCTACAAGCCCTGGCTGAATGAAAAGATTTATCTTTCTTTTAGAAAGCAGCTACATAGCTGTCATAATAATTCAGAGATAGTCATAAAGTAGAGGCTAGAAAGCTTTCAACAGAATCATGTCTAATTTTAGAAATCTAACGAAGTATGAGTCATTGCTTATACATAAATCTCTACTTAAATTGTAAAGGTTCCCTTATAGCAAGTTTGTTTGCTTTCTAATTCTGCACCGAATTCACCACACTTTCTTAAAGATTGGACTTCACAGGAAGATGGCCCTAAGAATCAAGTGGATAGGGCGCCTGGTGGCTCAGTGGGTTAAGCCTCTGCCTTCGGCTCAGGTCATGATCTCAGGGTCCTGGGATGGAGGCCCGCATCGAGCTTTCTGCTCAGCGGGGAGCCTGCTTCCTCCTCTCTCTCTGCATGCCTCTGCCTACTTGTGAGCTCTCTCTCTGTCAAATAAATAAATAAAATCTTTGAGGGAAAAAAATAAAAAAGACTCAAGTGGATAGAGAATGGAGTTCACTCCTTCCTGCAGGGGCTTCTGACTATCACCTTTTCCCTGCAGACGGTGAGTGATATCTCAAGCTCTGTTTGCTATAACCAAAATAATTCCGCTTTTCTCCTCTAGCCAGGCCCCAAGCCCAAGGCCTGGGACCATTCCATCTTTCTGGTCTACCTTCATTCAGATGTTACCTACATACTCCTGGACAAGAGAGGTTAAATGAGAGAGACGGACAGAAGCCTCTCTTCTTTTCCTGCAGCGGAGCTAGGACAGGTAAGTGTCCTAGCTTCATCACATATATTTGGTGAAGTGAAGATTTCTATTTTGCTCTTCTGGCCTCCTAGGACTCAGATGAAAAGTGTCAGCTAAGCTTCATGTTGATTTCCAAGAACATAAATTCAGGTTCTGAAACAGACCCTCAAAGGCATTGCCCAAAAAGGGTGACCACTGGTTCAAGCCCACTAATGGCCAGACTGCCTCTTCTGTGCCTGGGCCCTAACAAAGTAATGAGATACTCTCCTAAAAGTGCCTTCTGTGTGAGCACCATCTCCCAGGTCTCTGCTTGCCAAGAAGTCACCTGGTCAGCATTTTTAAGGGGAAAGCCATCCAATTCTAGAGCTCTAAGCCCAGAGCTGCATACCAAAGCCGCGTGCTGGACTGGGGGCAGGACTGGGTCAGAGCATGCCATGTGCATGTGAGGTGAACTGTGGTGATGGTTGGCTCTGGAAGCAGATCGTTCAGATATTTGACATTCAGGCAGGAGATACTGATTTTAACTGATGTATCTGACCTGTTACTCACACAAAGGAGACTTGGCCCTAAAACCTGTGGACACCTATGTCCCACATCTCTCACCATCCCTGCACTTTCAAGACCCAGCCAGGGGTGACAGTGACACACACTCTCTAGTTGGCTGCTCTTTGTGCTTCCAGAGAAGGATCGAGTTGGGGGAAAAAAGAGACAATGAAAGAAAAAGCAAGGTATGAACTTACTTTTGACTTTCCTAGCCAATCAGCTAACAAGATCAAGGGGGAAGGTACCTATTTACCGGGGGACACCAAAGAAATTCTGGGGTTCAATAGCAACTGCCAGTAGCTGCCTGGAGGAAGCGGATGTGGATTCAGAGACAGGCCTTTTGGCCACCCCATGACTTCTCACCACAGAACAGGGATGTGTTTTCCAATCCATGTGTCCCAGGTATAGGAAAAGCAGCACAATGGGAATAAGAGCATGGGTTCACAGCCTGGCAGATGACGTGTGAATGCCAGTCATGGTAGGACCCCAGAGAAACCCCAACCTTCCTGGATCTCTCATCTGTAGAACAGGGAGAGGACTACGGGTTTGCCAGATAAAGATGAAATGAGAGTTCATCACATATATTTGGTGGCAGGTTTGTAGGAGGCCATCAGTAAATGACAGCTGCTATTACTCCTCACTTCAGCCTCCCCTGTGAGGAGTACAATCTCCCCTAAATCCCAGCCTCAATTTTTAAAAAATATTTTATTTATTTATTTATTTGTCAGAGAGAGAGAGAGAAAGAGTGTGCACAGAGGCAGGGGAAGCAGCAAGCAGAAGGAAGAAGCAGACTCCACACTGAGCAGGGAGCCCAATGAGGGGCTCCATCCCAGAACCCTGGGATCATAACCTGAGCCAAAGACAGATGCTGAACCGACTGAGCCACCCAGGCATCCCTCCCAGCCTCAATTTTATCTCTAAGTGTTGGTTTATACACCAGAGTTTTCCCATGGGTGGTGGTCATGCTGTTGGTAGCTTACTCTTCAACTTTGCTTCCTATGCCCCCAAACAGGGCTTCAGTGGACCTCCAAACACACTTCCCTCATGAGGGAACTCTCATGTTGTGTTAGAGAGACAGGGCCCCTCCTCCCACTCTGAAAGCCAGCTGGCCACAGATTAGGCCCGAGACCCGGCTTGACCAATCCAATGCCCCTACCAGGACTCTCATGTGAGTGACATAAAGACACAAGGACAGGTGAGAAACTACCAAAAGTCTGGGGGTACAGTGACAGTGCAGGTCAGGACCCCCTGTCTCCTGCTCTTGCTGCCCAGTCTCTTCTGGTTCTTGTCTATTTTTGTAGTCTGGTCCTTCCTTTCTAGTCAGTTCTATGAACTACCACACTTCCTTCCAACACATTCCTTTTGTTGAGCGGGTCAGTTATCACTGGTTGCTGTTGCTTGAAATTAACAAGTTTCTGATACAGAGCCAAGACCTCTTCAACACTGGGATTCTAATGTCAGCCAGGGAGAAATCTAGCCAGACTTGGGTACCGCACACTACTCTTTCCCCGGAGGAAGTAACTACCAGGCACAAGAGCAGGAGAGATCTTGCACACCTGCCCTGGGACTAAGGAGATGCCATCCCAGCCCTTTGATGTGACTGCAGCCCCTTGAACAGGTCTTACACAACCTCAAAACTACCAACTCAGGAAACAAGATAAAGCAGCACAGGAGAAACACAAGGCAGGCAAATTCCTGGTTCAAAGTCACAAACATTTGCTATAAAAATGCAAACAAGATTTCCCTTAACAAACATAAAATCAAAGACAGGAAAATCACAGTTTCTCTTTCCTATTCCTACACTAAGGCGGGTTGACCTGAATTCCATCTGTTTTTTCACACCAGCATGGACTGAAGGTCAAAGCAGATGTCAGGCCAAGGTGGGCCTATCTTGAGACCCCAAAGCATAGACTCCCATCACATAGCTACATATTACAGAGGGCTGGTCATGTGCTGAAGTCTCTTCTTTTTCTCCCTCCACCACTAGCAATCGACCCAGCAAGGATTCATCTTGACATTGAGTTACAGAAGTGCTGGGCCAAGCATCCCCTCCTTGGTGAAGCTTGTCTGATATCTCTAGGCAGAGTTCATTGTTCCCTGCCCCATCTAATGCTACAATGTAGAATAGTCATTTATTTATCTGCCTCTTTAGGCATATTTGGAGCTCTTAAAAGAAAGGAGGCCTGGTGTACCAGATTCAGAACTATGCCCAGTGCTTATTGAAGGAATGCCTCTGGGAGACCTGATTCCAGGTGAACAGCTGCGCCCTTCCTCCTTTCTGGGACTTCACAGCTGGTAGCGACATCCAAGGATGGCCTTGGCCTCCAGGATGCAGTAATGAGTATGTGTATATGTATGTGTGTGTACACGCGCAGGTGATTTGGAGGAGATGTGAGGGAGTGTCCAGTGAGGGCTACACTCCTCGCCATTCCCTAGGGCTGGCCAACAGGTCTTGTATCATCTCATTTTCTCTCTGGGGGAACAAACTTTAAAGCAATATTCGATCCTGACTGGTCATTTCCTTCAAGTCTCTACCATTATTGCTTCACTTTCTCCTTTTGATAATTTTAACAAAAAAGATATGACTTACCATACTAGAAGGGACTACTGTGTTTTCAGAGTAGTAGCTTCAGTTTCTTGCTTGACCACAACAAAAAGAAGTCTGGAGAGTTGCTCCCAAGGATGGAAGGGATTTCCAAGAGTATTCAGTAGTGTTTCCAAAGCCTTTGCACTGATTCTTAGGATTAAATTAATCGTTGTTATTAGTAATGGCAGTAGATGTTATTTCACAGATAGTTTCTAAACAATGCTTGTTTTTGGGTGTCTGGGCAGCTCTGTTGGTTAATCATCTGACTTCACCTCAGGTCATAATCTCAGGGTCCTAGGATCCAGCCCTGTGTTGGGCTCTGAGCTCAGCTGGGAGTTTGCTTCTCCCTCCCTGTCCCTTTCCTCCTTGTCCCCTCCCTGTGATCCTTCTCAAATAAACAAATAAAAATCTTTTAAAAAGAAAAAAAAAGAGGAAGAAAAAACCCCAAACAATGGTGTTTTCAAACACTTAATACATGCCTGCAAAGAATTAAAAATAAAGCCAAACTGCAGCCATCTGGTCTTCCTGGAGCACCGAGTGCTTTATCTAAATTACATTTACCTTAATATGCTTAAAGGCTTACAAGTCAACAATAAGACAAATAATCTAGCTTTTTTGTTAATAGGCAAAAGATTTGCATAGACATTTCTCCCAAGAAGATATACAAGTGGCCAATAAACACACGAAAAGATGCTCAGTATCAAATACAAAACAAAAGCACAATGAGATACCACTTAGCACCCACTAAAATGACGAGAATCAAAAAGATGTTCATAAACTTTGGCAAGAACATAAAGAAATCAGAATCTTCATGCACTGCTGGTGGGAATGTAAAATGGTACAGCTGCTTTGGAAACAGTTTGTCAGTTTATCCAACAATTAAACAGTTACCATGTGACTGGTCAATTCTACTCTTAGGTACATAACCAATAGAACTAAAAACACGTTTGTACAAAAACTTCCACTTTTTTAAAAAAAGATTTTATTTATTTGACAGAGAGGTCACAAGTAGGCAGAGAGGCAGGCAGAGAGAGAGGAGGAAGCAGTCTCCCTGCTGAGTAGAGAGCCCGATGTGGGAATCGATCCCAGGACCCTGAGATCATGACCTGAGCTGAAGGTAGAGCTTTAACCCACTGAGCCACCCAGGCGCCCCCTTCCACATGTAACAGCATTATTTATAATAACCACAAAGTACCAAGAACCCAAATGGCCTTCAACGGATGTATAAGCAATGTTGTGTTTCCATACTACGGAGTATTATTCATCCATAAGAAGAAATTTAAGTACTGATACATGCTACAACATGAATGAACCTTGAAAAGATTACACCAAATGAAAAAAGCCAGACAAAAACACCACATATTGTGATTCTATTTATAGGAAATGTCCAGAATAGACAAATACACAGAAACAGAAAACAGATTAGTAGGTTGCTAGAGGCTGGGAGGAGGATGGATGGGGAGTGAATATTATTTGGTATGAAGCTTTTGGGGGAAATGTTGGAAATGTTCTGCAATTAGATAGTGGTGATAGTTGCATAACCTTATGAGCACACTAAAAATCACTAAATATACAGTATATAACATTGAATTTTATGGTATGTGAACTTTTCTCTGTATGTGTATGTATAGATGTACACATAAAGTTAACAGTTGTTGCTGACACTGGCCAATTCTTTCTCAAGATCTTCATATGCAGGGCGCCTGGGTGGCTTAGTGGGTTAAAGCCTCTGCCTTTGACTCAGGTCATGACCTCAGGGTCCTGCTCCTCCTCTCTCTCTGCCTGCCTCTCTGACTACTTGTGCTCTCTTTCTCTCTGTCAAATAAATAAGTAAAATCTTTTAAAATAAATAAATAAATAAATAAGATCTTCATATGCAGAACAAGAGATAACATCCAAGCACTCTAACCACTCTGATTTTTTAAGTGTTAATGTCTAAAAGCAAAAGGATGGACACCTAGGTGGCTTGGTCAGTTAAGCGTCTGACCTTGGCTCAGGTCATGGTCCTAGGATCCTGAGATCGAACCCCACATCGGGCTCTCTGCTCAGCGAGGAGTCTGTTTCTCCCACTCCCTCTGCTGCTCCCCCTCTCTGTGAAATATATAGTATATAGCCTAATGCTACCTGTTAACCAATTTTGATCTGACTTGATGAAAACATTAGAACATCTAAGTTATTCTCAGGACCTATTGAGTCATAACATATCCCATCCTGACCATACATGTGTGTCTACAGGGTGTGGTTCTCCACTTCGTGGGTGTAGCTTCCTGAAAGAAAAAGAACTCTGGCAGAGTAGATCCTGTATTCCCCTGGTAGGCAGACTGCTATGGTTCATCAATTCAGTTGAGTCAGGTGAGGCAGATAATCATTCCAGGGAAAGCTCCCTGTATGCCACCAGTTTAGTCCCTCTCCAAGATTTGTTCCTCTGTACAAGCTGGCTTCAGCCCTTTGTAA
Organism: Spilogale gracilis; assembly: GCA_004023965.1. Taxonomy (NCBI): domain Eukaryota; kingdom Metazoa; phylum Chordata; class Mammalia; order Carnivora; family Mephitidae; genus Spilogale; species Spilogale gracilis. Next base: position 89,963 of record PITA01006795.1, read on the forward strand.
GTATTTCACAAAGTGACAATGGTCAAGGGCACGGACACAATGACCACTTGTGATTCTCATCATTTTCTTCTCCAACCATGCAATGATTTGCTAAGTTTACAGCACAAATTTTCCGTGCAAATGACGCAATGTAGGTTGGGCACATTAACCTTTATTTTGACTTAAACTGTTTTCCCCTTTTTAAAGGTACAACTGAATACAGCTTTTCTGCATTGAGGCAGAACTTCCAATTGCTTATTGGCAAGTAGACTGGTCTTTAATACTATCTAATGAGGTATTTTTTTTTTTAAATCTTAAATGCAGCATGCAGTCCAAATTGTGGATGTTCTCCTGCCTTAGAAGTATGTCTACTTTCCTTATGTAATGCTGACTGTGTCCACAAGGATGAGGTGGAGAAGTTTAAGGAAGCCATCAAATAGAGAATATATGCAGATTACAAAGGGATTACAGTTTCCTTTTTTTGTTGTTAAGATTTTTATTTAAGAGCGAAAACATCGGGTCGCCTGGGTGGCTCAGTTGGTTGGGCGACTGCCTTCGGATCAGGTCATGATCCCGGAGACCTGGGATCGAGCCCCACATCGGGCTCCCTGCTTGGCGGGAGGCCTGCTTCTCCCTCTCTCACTCCCCCTGCTTGTGTTCCCTCTCTAACTGTGTTTCTCTGTGTCAAATAAATAAAATCTTAAAAAAAAAAAAAAAGAGCGAAAACATGAGCAGAGGGAGGAGCAGAGGCAGAGGGAGAAGAAGACTCCACACTGAGCAGGAAGCCTGATGTGGGGTTCAAACCCAGGACCCAGGGATCTGACCTGAGCTGAAGGCAGATGCTTAACCAACTGAGCCACTCAGGGGTCCCTTAGACTTTTCTAATCCATTTTCTCTAAGCAGATGTTCAAACAAGGACATCAGATGGGCATTGAAGTACCTCTGCTTGATGTGGGGCAGTGAACACATGCCTTCATCTCTACTCCCTCCCATGTCCACCAGAACAAGTGATTATCAAATATACCTCTCTAAAGGCAAAGAATAGGTGAGGAGAGTTTAGCAGGTGAGTGTGAACAAATTTTGTGGAGGTAGAAATTGGCCTCAAGTGAGAGCAGAACTCATGAAAAAGTTTTCTTTTTTCTTTTCTTTTTTAAGATTTTTATTTATTTGACAGAGAGAAACACAGCCAGAGAGGGAACACAGGCAGGGGGAGTGAGAGAGGGAGAAACAGGCTTCCCACCAAGCAGGAAGCCCGATGTCAGGCTCGATCCCGGGTCTCCAGGATCACGACCTGAGCCGAAGGCAGTTGCTTAACCAACTGAGCCACCCAGGTGCCCCTGGGTGAAGTTTTCAACAAGAAGCTACCTGAGGAGCACACAGAAGTCGGGGACATCTCAGGAAATGAAGATGCTATGTACCACGGAAGGCCATGGTGCCAGCTAGGATTCTAAGTAGATATAGACAGTCTGTCAATAACCCCAACATACACTCCCTCCACCCCAAATAGCTAGATGATCAACTCTTCCCTAATAGAGAAGGAGGGTGAATGCTGTGGAAGTATGGAATCAAAGAGGCTCCAGAGCACTCAGCTCCAGGTCTGCTAGAGATTCAGAAAAAGCCCCCATGTTGAGATAACCAGATTCAGTAAAAGCTCATAGTCCCTTGCATTGCTGGGATCTAAAACCACCACCTGCTAAGTCTGTATTTTGTCCCTACTTCCTCCCATCAAAAGATACAGTAATTGTTCTGTGCAGAAACCTATAGGAACTGTTTAGGAGCCTCAAATCCAAGAGCCTATTAACACCTCTGACCCTCTCACACAGACATTCCCGCAGTTTTCTAGGGCCACATACAGATGAGCAACAGAAGTTTTTTTGTTTTTTTTCTTTTTATAAAAGCCTCAAACATGAAAGGCAAAGACAAAAACAAAACTTTTTAAAAATTATTTTTTTTTTAAAGATTTTATTTCAGGGGTACCTGGGTGGCTCAGTCGTAAAGCATCTACCTTTTGCTTGGGTCATGATCTCAGGGTCCTTGGATTGAACCCTGCATCAGGCTCACTGCTCAGCAGGGAGACTGCTTCTCCCTCTCCCACTCCCCCCTGCATGTGTTCTCTCTCTCACTATCTCTCTGTCAAACAAATAAAATCTTAAAAAAAAAAAAAAAAGATTTTGAGAGAGAGAGTGCACATGCACATGAGTGGGGGGAGGGGCAGAGAGAGAGAGAGAGGGAAGGCAGACTCCCCGCTGAGCAGGGAGTGGGACTGGGGCTCCATGCCAAGACTCGGAGATCATGACCAGAGCTGAAGGCAGATGTTTACCCAACTGAGCCACACCGGTGCCCCCACACAAATTAAACTTCTAAGAAATTTTCAAGAAGAAAACAAACAGAACAAAGAAAAACTGTAATTCAGAGGCAGTTCTTGTGGATGGGAATATGAAGCCAGGGAATGGAGGAAATTTTATCATTTCATTTTACCACAAGGACCAGAGTTTCTTTTCTGTCTAAAACATTGCCATCCTACAACCTCAACAAAAGCAAGAACCCATGAAAATACTTGCCAAGTTTTCAACCTCTCTGCATCCCCATCTCCACTGACATAATCCAAGTCAGCATCTCTCCCTTGGACCCTGACAACAACCCACTAAAGCCCAGAGGGTCTTCAGGCTTCAGACTTTTATTTTTAAGATTTTATTTGAGAGAGAGAGGGAACAAGCAGTAGGGAGGGGCAGAAGGAGAGGGAGAGATGGAAGGAGAGAGGGAGAGGTAGAGGGAGGGAGGGAGGGAGGGAGGGAAGGAGGGAGAGAGAGAGAGAGAGAGAGAGAGAGAGAGAGAGAGAGAGAAGCAGATTCCCTGCTAAGCAGGAAGCCCAACGCAGGTCTCAGTCCTGAGATCATGACCAACTGAGGGGCCCTCAGACTAATTTCTACCAAGCAACACTACATGTAACATTTAGAGTGCTATTTAAGAATAAAAAAGGAATTCAACCATTTCCAGTCCCTGATTTAATATTCCCCATAGCCTCTGAGCCAATCCTTAACAAGGTCTTTTATCACCTATCTGGTCTCTCTGCTTCTTCCGGCGCTTGTCCTCCTACTCCCCTTGGCACTCCACTCCCGTTTCCTACTTGCTAGCCGCACCGGGTTCTTTCTATTCTTAGAATACAAGTTCATTCTCACCTCTGTTCTGCCTAGAAGCTCCTGGGTATGGCTGCTAATGGTATTTGTGTATTGTCCGTCTTGCCCCACAGATACAAAGCTCCATAAGAACAAGTACCATGCTTATCTTATTTACTAGTATACCCCTTAGAAGAGTAATGTGTGGTGTATGCCCAATAGGTACTTAATGAATTAATAAAACTATAGTTTAAAGGGCTCCGAGTTTAAGGGTAGGGGTGAAATGGTAGAAGATGAAAAAAAATTAAACCATTAAATAATATTAATTTATAAAAACACCAGGATCTATCACAACTTTATTGACGTTAGGATGAACATTTCCCTTGACCAAGTAGGTATCAGTGTAAAAAAAAAATCTATTCTATTAGTGACAATATCCTAATTGTGATAGTATGCTACAATTTTGCAAGTTATTATCATTGTAAAAACTGGGCAGAAGATAACTGTGATCTGTTATTTCTTACTGTTACATGTTAATCTACATTAGCTTAAAATAAAGTTTATTTTAAAAAATTCTAATCTAAAGATAGTATTCATTCAGCCAGCTTCTGTAGTACCACTCCAAAATATATTCTTCCAATCAGTATTCACTGGTGACAAATGCTCACTCTTGGAATTTAGAGTAATAAAGGAAGTCTCTGTTTCCGGTACGTGATAGATATATTTTTCCTGTAGCTGAGAACATCAGACTCCGTACTTAACCACACATAGCACCTGCCCATAGTCGGTGTTCAATAAATATTTATTCAATGAGCTAATTATTTCTGAGAAAGCCAAAATGACCGAGGCACAAGCTGTGAACTCCTAACACTGCCTATCACAGCATTCCACCAGGGAAAGACACTGACTTAAATGTTCACATAGCACTTATTCTTAAGCAATAAAATGCCCAAATGCACAGTTGACCCTTATCCACATACATTACTCAATTGTTCCCTACAAATTGCATTACATGCTAAAGTAGGACAAAGAAATACTGTCAGACCACTTAAAAAACCCTATTCTTGGGGCACCTGGTGGCTCAGACGGCTGAGCATTTGCCTTCAGCTCAGGTCATGATCCTAGAGTCCCAGGATCAGTCCCACATCCGGTTCCCAGCTGGGCAGGGAGTCTGCTTCTCCCTCTGACCTTCTCCCTTCTCCTGCTCTCTCTCTCTCTCAAATAAATAAAATCTTTAGAAAAAAAATCTTATTCTTTAATTATTGAAATAGAACTGGTCTAGCATATTAGGGCCCTTTCTAAACATTAACTAGTAAATTTGTAGTTTAGGAAGGGCAACTGCATCAGGAAGTAATTAAACAGACAAAGAGTACCTAACATCAATTCTAGTCAAAGATCAAGTGTCTGGATCTCCTGGTTGTGTTGATTTTTTTCCTTCTATTGAGAGAAGAGTTAATGGATAAAACAGAATGCTTTTCTATTTTATCAATCCCTTCAGCCAATGACATATTAAGAAATATTCTGGGGGCGCCTAGGTGGCTCCGTTGGTTAAGCGACTGCCTTTGGCTCAGGTCATGATCCCGGAGACCCAGGATCTAGTCCCACGTCGGGCTCCCTGCTCAGCAGGAAGCCTGCTTCTCCCTCTCTCACTCCCCCTGCTTGTGTTCCCTCTCTAGCTGTGTTTCTCTCTGTCAAATAAATAAAATCTTAAAAAAAAATGTTTTGGGGACTAACATCCTATAAAAAAAAATCTTAATTATTTTAATTTCACTTATTTTATCACTTACAATCCTAAAGTTACAAATTAGAATTGGTTACTTAAATCAAGTTCTGAGCATTTTTCTTTGCTCACTTATGTAAGCATGAACACTTGTTCCTTTACCCAGCATTTCCCCACAGACTGTCCAAACTGAGCTCTAAACCAAGTCCAGTGGCTGCTGCCCTTGAACCTCGTTAGTTCAATACACCAAGTATTCAATTTAACAAAAGAGTTGATTAAAACAGATAAGAAGCAGGAAACTCAGAGCTGAAGGTAAAATCAGCTCTTGACTACCTCATTGTTCCTTGGCATACTAAATAGTCATCCCATTAGCTGACCTCCTATCTCATCTGAACTAAATACCAAAGCTGAATGCATTGCTTTAAGGCACCTGTAGCCTCATCCTTGAATTTCCAGATTTCTATCACCTTTGTCCTTTTTCATTTTTTCTAAAGTGGCAGCTTTTCTAAGAGTAACCAAAGAAAAACAGGTTTCATTTGGAGGAGGCAGTTGGGAGACTAGTATCTAGCTTGGTCTGTTGTGCAGAAAAGAGTATCTGAAGCTTAAGTTTAGCAGATCTATCATCCCTTAATATTAGCACTGTCCTAGGAATGAAGAAACTAGATTAACAAGTATAGCTTAAAAAAAACCCTACCGGGGCGCCTGGGTGGCTCAGTTGGTTAAGCGACTGCCTTCGGCTCAGGTCATGATCCTGGGGACCCAGGATTGAGCCCCACGTCGGGCTCCCTGCTCAGTGGGAAGCCTGCTTCTCCCTCTCTCAGTCCCTCTGCTTGTGTTCCCTCTCTAGCTGTGTTTCTCTCTGTCAAATAGAATCTTTAAAAAACAAAAAAACAAAAAAACCCTACCAATATAACAGCGAGGCCAAACTTAACAGTTCTTCATGCTATCCCCACACAACTGTAGGATCTCAATATTATTCACAGGTCAATTTTAGAAGTTACCTGTAAAGATGAACTCTTTTTCTGTCCCTAATTTTGGCATTGACCCTAATTCTCAACTTCCATCAGAACAACTCCTTTTCTTCTTTTCTAAACCTTCAGACTGCAGACCATATGCATACTCAACCACAGAACTAGGCCATGAAAAAAGTAAAACTCTTATTTTGGCGGGAAATTTTCAGTTTAGTTGGAATTATGAGGAATTCTTTAACTTGATACGTATTTCACGTGGTCTATTTGAAAACAGCCATCTTTTTTTTTCTTTTTTTTTTTTTTAAAGATTTTATTTATTTGACAGAAACACAGCTAGAGAGGGAACACAAGCAGAGGGACAGAGAGGGAGAAGCAGGCTTCCCGCCGAGCAGGAAGCCCAATGTGGGGCTCTATCCTCAGACTCCAGGATCATGACCTGAGCGGAAGGCAGTCGCTTAACCGAGCCACCTAGGTGCCCCATTTTCTCTTCTTTTTTTTAAAGATTTTATTTGACAGAGAGAGACAGTAATAGAGGGAACACAAGCAGGGGGAATGGGAGAGGGAGAAGCAGCCTTCCCGCTGAGCAGTGAGCTGAGTGGGGCTCAATTGGGGACCCTGGGATCATGACCTGAGCCAAAGGCAGACGCTTTACAACCAAGACACCCAGACGCCTCCTGTTTCCCCCTTTTTAAAGGTGCAACCAAAATCAGCTTTTTTGAATTGAGGCAAAACTTCCAATTGCTTATTAGCAAGTAGGGTGGTCTTTAGTCTTTAATACTATCTAATAAGGTATTTTTTAAAAAAATCTTAAAATGCAGCATGCAGTCCAAATAGTGGATGTTCTCCTGCCTGAGAAGTATGTCTACTTTCCTTGCATAAAACTGACCTGATGGTCACCTCAAGGATGAGGTGGAGAAGTTTAAGGAAGCCATCAGAGAACATATGTGTAGATTACAAAGGGATTACATTTTCCTTTTTTTTTTTTAATATTTTATTTATTTGACAGAGAGAAACACAGCCAGAGAGGGAACACAAGC